>VWZE01002717.1:56783-72046 GCA_013396675.1 Eubucco bourcierii | reverse complement strand
TGCTTCCCTGGATAACTCCACTGCTTTCCTGGATGATAACTCCACTGCTTCCCTGGCTGATAACTCCACTGCTTCCCTGATGATAACTCCACTGCTTCCCTGGCTGATAACTCCAGTGCTTCCCTGGGTGCTGACTGCACCACCTCCCTGGTCAGCCTTCTCCAGGTATCTTTATCTACTAACACTTTTTGGACAGAAGCCTCTGGTCACAGAGCCTCTCTCCTTTGGCCATAGTCAGAGTCGCCAGTGGAAGACCTGAGCACAAGGCCCAGGGTGAAACATTTCTGTCAGCAGAGGGAGAGAGGAGGATAAAGACTTCATGTGCCCCCTCCCTGGAGGTGCCCAAGACCAGGCTGGATGAGGCCTGGAGCAAACTGGGCTGGTGGGAGGTGTCCCTGCCCATGGCAGAGGGCTGGAGCTAAATGACCTTGAGAAGGTCCCTTCCAACCCAACCCATTCTATGAAGCTATAGAATAGAAAGGACAACAAATTAGTGCTTCTGATGCACCCATGGGAAAACCTGACCCTTCCCACACATGTCCAGGGGTGCTCTGCCACTTCCTGGCAGCTCCAGCTGCCTGCTGATCCCTGGGGAATGCCAGGAGGAGTCTGCAGCCCAGAGCTCTATGAGATGCTCTGCACAGACTGTGGCTGGGTTTATTTCACACCACCCCACTCCCAACCCCCCCCATCTGTATTTTATTGCTTCTTCCTCTTTTTTTTTGGTGTCTTTTATTCTTTCTCCATCACTTCTGCTCTCCTTCAACCCTCTCTTCCCACTTCTGAGCCTCATTTCCATGCTTTCAGATCTCTCCCTGCTGTGTGATGAGCTCTTTGCTTTTAACTGGAGATAGGTCCCTCAGCAAGACCTCTCCGGTCTGCGAAGCCCTCTGGGATCAAAGAGCTGCCTCTGAGCTGGGGTAAAAGCTGTTGCTCTCCTCCTTTCAAACAAGAAGAAAGGAGGCCGAGAGGAGCCTCCTGGGCTGCTGCCTGCTGTGCTCCTTTGGCCTGCAGAAGCCACTCCTGTCGGGAGGAAAGAGCTCCTCACAAACAATGTGGGCACCTCTCTGTTCCTAGAGCTCTGCAGCTGCTGCTGGCACACAGCCACAGGACAGGAGGGGTTGGAAGGGAACCTCTGAAGAGCCTTGAGTCCAACCTCCAAGGAGGTTTAAGGAGGTTTGCTGAGATCCCAAATTAGCTTCCCATAAGGTTCAAGAAATGAGGCTTCAGTTGCTAATAACAGAAAAATAAATAGAAATATCTGAAGGGTGGAGGAGATGAGGATGAGGCTGGGCTGGGCTCTTCTCAGTGCTGCCCAGTGACAGGACAAGGACAGGGGTAAAAACTGGAACCCAGGAGCTTCCACTTGGACTTAAGGAGAAAAACTTCTTTGGTGTGATGGTGCTGGAGCCCTGCAGCAGGCTGCCCAGAGCAGCTGTGGAGTCTCCTTCTCTGGAGACTTTCAAAAGCCACTTGGACATGTCCCTGTGCAAGCTGATCTAAGGGAACCTGCTTTGTCAGGGGGGTTGGACTGGATGATCTCTGGAGGTGCCTGCCAACCCCATCATTCTGTGTGCTTAAATGAGATTCACTACAACATCTCCAGGGAGGGCTTCAGCTGCCAGCTAAATAAAACCAGTGAGAGCAGGAGAGGAACAGCAGCAGAACCATGGGAGCCCTTCCACTTAGACATCTCATTACACTGGCAGCTGGAGCTGCCAGTGGCTTGGAATTCAAAGAGGATTGGTCCTGCCAGGTGCTTTGACAAGGTTCTCTTGGAAAGGCTCTCCCTGGGCAAAGATCTGTCTCAGCAGGGAAGGGGGGCAGGTGGCCTCTAATTTTGAGTGGGTTTAGAGGCTGTTGCTGACCATGTCCCATGTCCCCTCCTGCACTGGTGGCAGCTGCAGGTAGCTGTCCCAGTGAAATCAGGGCATGGAATTTAGCTCCAAGCCCCCTCACTGCTGTGCTGAGAAATGACACTCTCATAAATCTCAGTTTCTCAGCCTTTGGGGGCTCCTCTGGTGGCCCTTCCAGAAATGGTGCAGCAGCCCAGGAGAAGCTGCTGGGAAATCAGTTCTGGCACTGAGAGCTGGCTCAGGCTTTGCTGAGCCTTCAGAGTGGGAGGGTCTTCAGGAGGTTTTGGAGACACAGCCTGGCCAAGCAAACTGCAGCTGCTGTAGATCAGGATCCTGGAGAGCTGGGCAGAGGGAACCTCATGAAATTCACTGAGGGCAAGTGGAGGGGGCAGAAACAACCTCTGCACCAGCACAGCTGAGAGGGGATCTGCTGGGAGGAGGACCTGGGGGTGCAGGGGGACAGCAAGTCCCCTGTGAGCCAGCAATGTGCCCTGGTGGCCAAGGTGCCCAAAGGTGTCCTCGGGTGCGTTCAGAAGAGTGCAGCCAGCAGGGCAAGGGAGGTTCTGCTGCCCCTCTGCTCTGCCCTGCTGAGGCCTCATCTGGAGTGCTGTGTCCAGTTCTGGGCTTCCCAACTGCAAAGGGACAGGGAGCTGCTGGAGGTGATTCAACAGAGGCTATGAAGCTGCTGAAGGGCCTGGAGCAGCTTTGTGAGGAGTAAAGGCTGAGAGCAGCCCCAGAGGGCATCTAAGCAACACTCAGCAAGAGCTAAAGGGTTGTGGAGTCTCCTTCCCTGGAGAATTTAAAACCTGACCTGGACATGACCCTGTGCAACCTGCTCTAGGTGCCCCTCTTTAGCAGGGGGCTTGGCTTGGATGATCTCCAGAGGTCACATCTAACTCCCACAGATCTCTGATTCTGTGCTAGGAAACCCTCCAGATCCACGACACCATCGACTTGCAAACGCCAGGTAAGGGCAGGAGCCCATCCCAGAAGAGGTTAAAGCTTCACTTTCTTTTCTGAGAGAGGGGATGGAGGCTGCACCTCTCCTGCCTGCCACCCTCTGACCCAGAAATCTTGGATGGCCTCACACAGCTCAGTCATAACCCTCACAGCTTGCCAAGTGGAAGAGTGAAGCTGAATGGCAGAGCTGCCAGGTGGCTTCATTTTCCTCCTCAAGTGTTTTCATTTTTAATTAAAGAAAAAGATGAAAAAGAAAATTATGGAGTCTGAGGAAGAAAGAAACATTTGCAGCACCACCATGGAGGAGTAAATCTCTGTGTGGGGCACAGCCAGAGGCAGCAGTTGCTGTGTTATGTGGGAGATGAGCAGAAGGCAGCACTGCCATGGAAACTCAGCTGCAGGTCGAGGAGCAAACCAAAGTTCAGCTCTCTTGCTCTGCAGCAGGAGCTGTGAGCCACCTTGGGTCACACCTTCAGCACCTCTGAGGCTGCCACTCTTGCCAACGACTCCTTAAGGAGCCGAGAGCAGCAGTAAAGCTGTCAGAGGCAGTAGCAGGGCACAGGGAAGGGTTCAGACCTGCTGGGGTTAATTGGCTGAGCTCCTTCAGCCAGACCTGCCAGGCTGCCTGCTTTGCTGCCCAGATCTGCAGGCTGGGCTGAGCTGAGCTCTTCTCAGGGCTAATGAAACAGATTCCTCAAACACATTTCATCTAGAGCAGCCCAGAAAAGGTTTAGAGCCAGCACAAACCAAGCACCAACATCCCATGGCACACAGAGGCTTTGAGCTGCCTGTGAGCTCTGCTGCTTAGGACCTGCTGCTCCTGCCTTCTGCTCAGGAGAGGACTCCAAGGCTCCATAGGCTTACTGCAGAAAATGAGAAGGTCTCTGGGGCAGAGGCCCAACAAAGGTTGGACCAGATGCTCCTTGAGGTCCCTTCCAGCTTGGGATTCTGTGACCCACACACTGCAGATACAAAACAGCTTGTACCTTTGGAGACAGCACCAAAGCACTGCAGATCAGGGGCTGCAGAGCCTCTCCAGGGCACTGCTTATGAAAACACAGAATCGTTAAGGCTGCAAAAGCCCTCTGGGATCATCCAGTCCAACCTTCTGCCCAGCACCTCCATGGCCTTTAAACCATGGCCCCAAGTGCCATGGCCACAGGTTTATGGAAGGACCTGCAGGGATGGGGACTCCACCACCTCCCTGGGCAGCCACTCCTTCAGGAAAAAAGCTTCTTCTCATCTCCAGCCTAACCCTCCCCTGGGGCAACCCGAGGCCATTTCCTCTCCTCCTGTCCTTTATCCCTAGGGAGCAGAGCCCAACCCCAGCTGGCTGCAGCCTCCTCTCAGGGAGCTGCAGAGAGCAATGAGCTCTGCCCTCAGCTTCTTCTCCTCCAAACCAAACACCCCCAGGCCCCTCAGACCACGATGACAAAACCCTCCATGTCCTCCTTATGCCACCTTGCAGACTCCTTACCCAGAATTCCCAGTAACATTTTCCTGTGCCTCTTCCAAGCCCTCACTTTGACTTGTGTCCCTTAACTTTTCTAACTTCTTTTCTCCTTCAGCTTGTTAGAAAGGGATTTAATTATCCTCCTGGACTTTAAGTGGCTGAGAACCTTGTCCCCTGGGGTAATTCTGCTCCATGAGTGGTGTCCATGAGTGGAAGGGACCTCCAGAGACCACCCAGCCCAATCCCCTGCCAGAGCAGGTTCTCCTGCATCAGCTTGCCCAGGAGCACAAAGTCTGGGGGGGTGGTTGAAAGTCCCCAGGGAAGGAGACTCCACAGCCTCTCTGGGCAGCCTGCTCCAGGCTGCAGCACCCTCATGCCAAAGAAGCTTCCCCTTAAGCTCAAGTGACACCTCCTGGGTTCCAGTTTGTGCCCATTGCTCCTTGTCCTGTCCCTGGGCACCACTGACAAGAGCCCAGCCCCAGCCTCTCCCCCCACCCCAGCCTCTAACTCTTGCCCCTCTGGGACTGCTCTTCTACAGATGGCAGCTGAGGGCTGGGGCTAGGCAGTCCCTGGTGTTAGCTGAAAGCCTCTGCAAGGGTTCTTGTGGCCATCTTCAGCAAGTGAAGCCTCTGTGGAAGGTTCATCACCAAGCTGGCACTGCTGCATGCAGAGGCACCCATTAGCATCCATCATTCTGGCACAGAGAGGAGACCTCCCTCAGCCCCTCCCTGGCCCAGTGAAAATGAGCATTTGTCAGGCCCTCTGGAGCAACAGACAGGGTGGTGAGGAGTCACCTGGCACAGGGGAGGTCACAGCTCCTGGNGGGGTAATTCTGCTCCATGAGTGGTGTCCATGAGTGGAAGGGACCTCCAGAGACCACCCAGCCCAATCCCCTGCCAGAGCAGGTTCTCCTGCATCAGCTTGCCCAGGAGCACAAAGTCTGGGGGGGTGGTTGAAAGTCCCCAGGGAAGGAGACTCCACAGCCTCTCTGGGCAGCCTGCTCCAGGCTGCAGCACCCTCATGCCAAAGAAGCTTCCCCTTAAGCTCAAGTGACACCTCCTGGGTTCCAGTTTGTGCCCATTGCTCCTTGTCCTGTCCCTGGGCACCACTGACAAGAGCCCAGCCCCAGCCTCTCCCCCCACCCCAGCCTTTAACTCTTGCCCCTCTGGGACTGCTCTTCTACAGATGGCAGCTGAGGGCTGGGGCTAGGCAGTCCCTGGTGTTAGCTGAAAGCCTCTGCAAGGGTTCTTGTGGCCATCTTCAGCAAGGGAAGCCTTTGTGGAAGGTTCATCACCAAGCTGGCACTGCTGCATGCAGAGGCACCCATTAGCATCCATCATTCTGGCACAGAGAGGAGACCTCCCTCATCCCCTCCCTGGCCCAGTGAAAATGAGCATTTGTCAGGCCCTCTGGAGCAACAGACAGGGTGGTGAGGAGTCACCTGGCACAGGGGAGGTCACAGCTCCTGGCACAGGGGAGTCACAGCTCCTGGCACAGGGGAGTCACAGCTCCTGGCACAGGGGAGGTCACAGCTCCTGGCACAGGGGAGGTCACAGCTCCTGGCACAGGGGAGGTCACAGCTTTTGTTGAGTAATTGCCACAGAGCTCTTCTGCTGAGGGCCTTAAGGAGGATGGATTCTGCTCATGGACAACAATTTCTGTGTTGCCACCAGCATGGAGGAGACTTTCCATGGGGTTTCAGAGTGACACCAGCTGCTAATTAGCAGTGACCTCACAGAGGAGCTCCAGAAGTTCTCCACCAAGCCAGATCAAGACACCTAATTGAGACAGCCAGGAGCACTTAGCACTGCTTTGACTGTAGTTTCTTCTGAGGCTTCCTGGAGCTGTGCCAGCACTGTCAGGGGCAGAAGGTCAGGGGAGAAGCACATGGGAGAAGCTGGCAGAGCTGAGCTGGAAGACATCTCCTGTGAACCAGGCATGGAGATGATTTCAAGGCTGCTGCTCTGGTCAGGTGTTCTGCTAGCAAAGTGATCCATGCACTGGGCATGGGCTGGAACCCAGGAGGAGCTCAAGGAGAAACTTCTCTGCTGTGAGGGTGCCACAGCCCTGGAGCAGGCTGCCCAGAGAGGCTGTGCAATCTGCTCTGGAGACTTCCAGACCCCCTCAGACATTGTGATTGCGAGCAAGCTGACCTAGGAGAACCTGCTCTGGCAGAGGGGTTGGGCTGGATGGTCTCTGGAGGTCCCTTCCCAGCCCTCTGTCTTGTGACTCTGTGAGATGTGGCTGATTTTGGAACCTTGGTTTCCAAACAGGCCTCATGAGCATGGAGGAAAACATTTGCAGCTGCAAAGACAGACAAACTGTTCGGGCTGAAGCTGTGTAAATCATCTTGGCTTCAGCTGAGTTTGTCCCATCTGCTTTTGTCATCTGTTGTTGCAGTAGTCTGCAGTCCCCTCCTGCTATTAAAATGTCAATCAAAAAAAAAAAAAAAAATCCCAAGAGACACAGCTCTGGACCCCCAGGAGCTGATGGTTTGCATTCAGCACTGAACTCAGTCTTACAATGAATCATCTTCCATCACCATGGAAGCCTGTAATTGTGTAATTAATGTGTGTGTGCTAATCACAGAGTGAGAGCTTTGAGATCCACCTTCCCTCCCCTCCCTCAGCTGCTCCTCCCCACACCTGTTCTCCAGACCCTTCCCCAGCTTCCTTGTCCTTCTCTGGACCTGCTCCAGGACCTGTGGTGGTTTGGGAACACCAGCACAGGACCTCAGCACAGAAGAACTTGGCAGAGATCAAGATTAAAGGCCTGTAGAAGCAGGAAGCACTGCTGCAGCCCATGCCAGAGGGAGCAGGCATCCTTATCTTCCCCTGATAGGAAGCTGAAGCTCCTGAAGGGCCCAGGGCTGCTGCTTCACGCCTCCCTGCTCCTGGATGCTTCTCCTGTCTCCCCTTATCAGGTCACACATCCCCAGACAGTGGCTTTCCTAATTGGCATTGACAGCTAAATTTAGAACAGTTAATTAGCAGAGGCACCAGACACAGCCTGGGCACAGGTTCAAGGTTTGCAGGACATTGGTGTGGTTTGAGTGCAACATTCCCACCAGGCAGTGATGCCTCCTTGCTCTGGGCAGAGACAGGGGACAGCAGAGGACTGGGCTTGGAGCAGAGGGAGGAGATGCAGGGTGTGCAGGAGGTTAATAACTACCCCCCATGAAGTGATTCTGCCCCAAACGTTCTTCAGCAGACAGTGGGATGTGGGGGGTTAGGATGTGGGGGGTTCTGAGAGCCAGGCCACTTCAGCTGGGCTTTGACATCTCTTTTTTTGTTTAGCTCAAAACAGTCAAGGATTCCCCTGCTGGCTGCTGAGCTTCTCTGCCTGATGGATGCAGCTTCCTTCCTCTTTGCTCTTTTCTCCCCTCTAAGGAACTCAGCACTAAAGACACCAGTTCCCCGGGGACAGTAAATTCAGCCAACCCCCCTCAAACATCTAGACAAGACAAACCCCACAAAAAAGCAGCTGGGACCCCAGAGAAGCTGCCAGCAGCTTTCATGCCTCTGTGTAAAGAGGTTGAGATTTTCCAGGCCTTGGCACCAACCTCAGCAGGGCATCACAGCTTACTGAGGTTTGCAGCTCTCTGCTCACCAAGCAGGCTCACCTAGGACAGATTGCACAGGGCAGTGTCCAGGGGAGGCTGAATGACTCCAGAGGTGGAGACTCCACCACCTCTCTGGGCAGCCTGGCCCAGTGCTCCACCACCCTCAAAGCTAAGTTCCTAGATTCACAGGATCACAGAATGGGTTGGCTTGGAAGGGACCTTCAAGGCCATCTAGCCCCAACTCCTGCCGTGGGCAGGGACACCTCCCACCAGCACAGCTTGCTCAGGGTATCATCCAGCCTGGTCTTAAATACCCCCAGGGAGGGGGCAGCCACAGCCTCCTTGGGCAGCCTGTGCCAGCATCTCACACCCTCACTCTCAAGAATCTCTCCCTCATCCCCACTCTCAACCTCCCCTCTCTCAGCTCAAAGTCATTGTCCCTCCTCCTGTCACTCCCAGCCCTTGTCAAAAGTCCCTCCCCGGTTCTCCTGGAGCCCCTTCAGGTACTGGAAGGCTGCTCTGAGGTCTCCCTGGAGTCCTTTCCAGACTGAACACCCCCAGCTTCCTCAGCCTGTCCCCATAAGGGAGGTTCTCCAGCCCCCTGAGCATCTTCTTTGCCTGCTCTGGGCCAGACACAGCAGCATGTAGAATGTCTGCCTGGTGGTGGCTTTGGCCCTCAGCCAGGGGTGATTGCCCCAAAGCTTGCAGAAGGCAGGGTTAAGCTGCCACTTGTGCTGTGGGTCAGCTGTGATGCTGCTCTGCCTCACCAACCAATTCCACCAGCCCTGCAGACTGCCCAGTTTGCTCAAGGTGTTGAGGGGAAGGATTGCCCCAGAGCTTCCCTCCCCCTCTTGCAGCAGTGGTGACAGCTTCACTTCAGCTCAGCCAGCAGGGAGAAATGAAAGGAGGCTGCCTGCACATTTAGCTCCCCAGGAGTCTTTTGATTGAGCTGCTGGATCCCGAGAGCAGTTTGAGGAGTGCCAGGAGTCTGTGGGTGCTTTGCCCTGGCCATGCAGATGCATGTCCAGGTGTCAGTGGGGTTTGGCAGGGTGGTCTTCATCTGCAGAGGCTGGTGGGTGGGCAGGATTGGCTCAGGCAATGGCAGGGCAAGGCCCTGGGCTTGTTTAGGTGAGTGGGTTGCTGTTGGAGTCCCTGGGGAAAGCTTTTGCAGCTGGTGGCCTCCGTGGCTGAGCAGCAGGCAGCCAGATCTGGCCTGCTGGCCACATCCTCATCTCCTCAGCCAGGCAGTGACTCTTGCCTCTGGTGCTCAGCATCTGCTCCCCACCAGCCTGCCCAGCCCCGGAGCTGCTCTGCACTCAGCAGGCCAGAGGTGCACAAGAAGCTGGGAGAGGGCAGGCTGTGGCCAGCTGGCCCAAACCGGGCTCTTCATAGAGCCATAGCAGTGTTTTGGTTGGAATAGACCTCTAAGGCCATCAGGTCCAACCATCCACAGCACCATGCCCTCTAAACCACGTCCCAAAGTCCACAGGGCTGGTGGCTCCACCACCTCCCTGTCAGCCTGTTCCAGGCTCAAACTGCTAATGCTGATTTTTCATTTAGGACACTAGGAGAAAAAGAAAAGCAAACAAATCAGGAGCAGTGTGGCCAGCAGGTCAAGGGAAGTGATCCTCTCCCACTGCTCTGGTGAGACCCCACCTGGAGTACTGCATCCAGTTCTGGAGCCCCTGGGACAAGAGGGATGTGGAGATGCTGGAGAGTGTCCAGAGAAGGGCCACGAGGATGCTCAGAGGGCTGGAGCTGCTCTGCTGTGAGCACAGACTGAAAGAGTTGAGGATGTTCAGTCTGGAGAAGAGGAGGCTCCCAGGTGACCTTCTCGTGGCCTTCCAATATCTGAAGTGGGCTACAAAAATGCTGGGGAGGGACTTTTTAAGCTCTCAGGTAGTGACAGGGGAATGGAGGTGAGGAGATTCAGCCTGGAGGTGAGGAGGAAGTTCTTCAGCATGAGAGTGGTGAGACCTTGGGAGGTGCTGCCCAGGGAGGTGGTTGAGGCCCCATCCCTGGAGCTGTTTAAGGCCAGGCTGGATGAGGCTCTGGGCAGCCTGATCTAGGGTAGGGTGTCCCTGCCCATGGCTTGGGGGTTGGAACTGGCTGATCCTTGTGCTCCCTTCCAGCCCTGACTGATTCTATGATTCTAAACAAAGCACAACCTCCCTCCCCTTCTCTTGGGGCTAAATGGTGCAGCCAGAGCCACAAAGAAGGGATCCTGCTTTGTGATGTGAAGTTGTGCAGCACCACCAATCACCCAGCTTCAAACACATCAGGCACTTGGGGGGGAAGCTGAGCTTCACGCTGGGCTCTGATGGAGGGGGAGCACTCAGAACCAATTCCCCTTCAGCTGCCCTTCTGTTAGGCACATTAAAGCAATCCCTGCACCTCTGGAGGCATGATAGATCATGCTCCCTGCAAACCGTTGGAGGGGGTTAAGTAGAAAATCTGAGCTGAGTACAAAATCTGAGGGGGTTTAAATATTTATCTCTCAACTTGATAGCTCCCTGGTGCATAAACTTTGCTCCACAGTCACTCTGAGGCAGGATTCCTTAGGAAACCTTCAGCACTACCTCCAATGCTGCTCCATTGCTGGGGTCCCCACCAGAAGGACAGAGCTGGTGGAGTCCAGAGGAAGCCACAAAGATGCTCCCAGGGCTGCAGCAGCTCTGCTGTGAGCACAGACTGAGGGAGCTGGGGGTGTGCAGCCTGCAGAGGAGAAGGCTCCAGGGGGACCTCAGAGATGCTGCCAGTGCCTGAAGGGATCCTGCAGGAAGGCTGCAGAGGGACTTGTGCTGAGGGGGTCTGAGACAGGCCAAGGGGCAATGGTTTGGAGCTGAGGCAGAGCAGGGTGAGAGTGGAGCTGAGCAAGCCCTGACTGCAGGTCAGACAGGAAGCCTGCTCAGCAGTGCTGCCTGATGGAGATGTGCTCTGGTCCTGCCCCTCTGCTGCCTGCAGCATGGAGATTCTCACAGCACCCCACAGCACCCAGCCCAGGGGTGCAGAGCTATTAGCATGGTGTTATTAAACTGCAGCCAGCTCCCACTCTGCTCTTATTGAATGTTTTATTAATTGCAACCATAGCATTAGTCTGGCTGTGGTGTGGAGCCCAGGCAGCAGAGAATGCTTTTCTCCATCACCTGGGATCTGGGAGTGCTCCTCTGGCTCATTTGAGACAAGCAGAGCTGTTAAAGCAGGAATGTTTGATACAGCTCTGCTGGGAAATGGGATTCTGCTGAGCTGCTCTTCCAGCCTCTAAATGCAGGAGCAGTCACAGAACCCCAGAGTGGAGGGGCTGGAAAGGACCTCTGGAGGTCACTGAGTCCAACCCCCTGCCAGAGCAGGGGCAGCCAGGGCAGCTCACACAGGAACACATCCAGGTGGGGCTTGAAAGTCCCCAGGGAAGGAGACTCCACAACCTCTGTGGGCAGTTTCCTCCAGGGCTCCAGCACCCTCACACCAAAGACTTCTCAGGCCTGTTCTCCAGACCCTTCCCCAGCTTCCTTGCCCTGCTCCAGCCCCTCAATGTCCTTCTCCACCTGGATGTGTTCCTGTGTGGCCAGCCCTAGGCGATGCTGTTTGCAGGGAGGTTGGACTCGATCTCCAGGGGTCCCTTCTGACCCTACCGTTCTGTGATTCTGTGCCCAAACATTTCCCTGCTGCTTTGTGCTCTCTGCAGTGGATGCTTCTCAACAGGGCTTCTGTGTGGTGAATTGAGGCACTTCTTCAGGGACTCCCAATGAGAGAGAATTTTCAACCTCATTTGGAAGTCCCCCTTGCAGCTTCCAAATATAATTGTGCCTAGAGAAGGGGGGAAAGAAAGCATCCAGCTCCACAAGGAGGAAAAACCCCGCAGCAGAGAAACGAGTCCCTGCTGACAATGAAGACAGGAAGAGACAAATTATAGCTTGACAGAGAAAGGCACAAAGGAGATCAGGATGTGCTGATGTCTGCCTCTTGCTCCTTGCATAATGAGATTCCCTCCCAGCCGACTTCTCCTCCGTCAGCTGGAGCAAGGGAAGGCAGAATCTGATCTGTCATCTGTGTTCCACGGGCTTGAAGATCTCGGTGAACGAAATGGCAAAGCAGCAAAGCAGGAGGGAATGGGGAACGATGAACACTCAGAGCTCACAGAATGCATTGGGTTGGAAGGGACCAAAAAGTCTGACAGAGACCCAAGAGCTGATCGAAAGGTCTCAGCTTCTGATTTCAGGAGGCAATGTGAATATTTGGGATCAACAGACCTCTGTCCTGCTAGACAAAACCAACTTTTCATTTCCTTACTGAGAGCTTTCTCTTGAAAGAAGGCTGCAGGGACACCTTAGAGCTGCCTTCCTGTGTCTGAAGGCTCCAGGAGAGCCCCCTGACAAGGGCTGGGAGTGACAGGACCAGGGACAATGGCTTTGAGCTGGGAAAAGGGAGAGTGAGGCTGAAGATGAGGAAGAAATTGTTGAGAGTGAGGGTGGGGAGAGACTGGCACAGGTTGCCCAGGGAGGCTGTGGATGCCTCCTTCCTGGAGGTGTTCAAGACCAGTCTGGCTGAGGCCCTGAGCAAGCTGTGCTGGTGGGAGGTGTCCCTGCCCATGCTGTGAATCTGTGAATAATTCACATTCACTTCACAGTGCTTAATTGCCTCTCATTCCAGCCAGGATGAGCCAATTTGGGCAACTGAATGAATGGAAGCACCTGAAATAAACCTGGTTTGTTTTTATCCAAAGTATTGTTTGTCAGGATTTAAACTGGAAAAAAAAACCCCAAACCAAATCCAAAACAAACAGCTTTGTAAAGCAGTGTTTAGAGACAAAACCTGCTCAGTGTTGAGAGGCAACTTCTGCAGCTATAAACATTTGTATTTATAAATGATCTGCCTTGCTCAGCAGAGTGAAGCAAATCTGCAGGGAACCACTGCTCAGATCCCTGCTCCATTGCTTAACAGCCTGGGCCAAGCACCTGGGCCAAGCACCTGGGCCAAGCTGGACTGGGCACATTGCTGGCTCGTGGGGTCTTGACCCTCAGCACTGCCAGGTCCTTCTTTGCAGAGCTGCTCACCCTCAGCTGTGCTGGTGCAGAGGTTGTTCCTGCCCAGGACCACTTCTGCAGCACAGAAATCCTTCCCAATCTCCAGCCTAACCCTCCCCTGGCACAACCTGAGGCCATTTCCCCTCCTGTCCCTTGTTCCCTGGGAGCAGAGCCCAACCCCAGCTGGCTGCAGCCTCCTCTCAGGGAGCTGCAGAGAGCAATGAGCTCTGCCCTCAGCTTCCTCTTCTCCACACTAAACATCCCCAGGGTTCTCAGCTGCTCATCCCCAGCCCTGTTCTCCAGACCCTTCCCCAGCTTCCCTGCCCCACTCTGGCCCTGCTCCAGCTCCTCAATGTCCTTCTGGGAGTGAGAAGCCCAGAGCTGACCCCAGCACTCCAGTGTGGGCTCCCCAGTGAGGAGTGCAGGACCACAACTGTGTCACCATTTACATCTGGCTGAGCTGCAGCTGGAAAGCTGTGGACAAGTTCTTCTCTCTCCACTGTCTGTGGGGCAGAGATGGTTTATTGCTCAGCCAGAGGAATGATGTCATTCCAGGTCTAAGTGCCCTGCTTTGGTCTGTATTTTCCAGTGGCAAGCAGAGAAGAGGGCATTTGGAGAGCAATGAAGGTGGCTGCTGCAGCCACTCTGATCTTCACTGGGGCCACCCAAAGTGTATTTGAAGCACTGGATCACAGCTGCCTCTGCTTCCACCACTGCCAGGTTCCATTCAGTAGATCAGGGTGAAGGAATAAAGAAAAGAGAGTTTATGATCTTCAGAAGGATCAGGGAACTCAGGAGGACTATAAGCATGGTAGTAATTAGGAGAAACTTCTTGCCTGAAAGGGTTCTTGCAGCCTGGCACAGGCTGCCCAGGGAGGTGGCTGCATGCCCATCCCTGGAAGTGTTTCCCAGAGGCAGAGCTGTGGTGCTGAGGGCCATGGCTCAGCCCCAGCCTTGGCAGAGACAGAGCATGGTTGGGCTGGGTGAGCTCAGAAGGCTTTGCCAACCAAAGCCGTTCCATGATTTTCCAAGAGAGGTCTGAAGCTCCACACTGTGTGTGAGGATGAGCAGGGCTCTTTTCCCTTCCTTAAGCTCCCAGGGTGCCCTTTCCTGCTGCTTAGCTCAACCACACAGAAGAATCTCAGTGAATGGAGATGCACAGAAGCCACTCTGACGGTTTCTGGCCCTGCTTGTCCCTGTCCTGTGAAACTGTGAATGGCTGTGGGCAGAGGCATGAGAGCTGCAGAGCAAACACATGGAATTGGTAGCACCTTTGCAAATTAAGGATTTGTTTAATCTTCAGTGACAGGTTGGTGAAAGATTGCTTTAAACCCTGCTTGCTGCTGCACAGCCTCTGAGCTTGTTCTGGAGACAGCAGTGACGGGCTACAGGCTGCAGGTGACATCGGTGCTGAAGAGGATAAACGGCAGGGAAGCAGAGTTTGCCAGCAGGGGCTGCCGAGCTGGTTTAGCATGGCCTTGGCATTTAGTGCAAGGGATCCCTTCCCACAGGCTGCTCATCAACCCAGGGAGACACAGCATGGAGCGTGGAAGGGCTGCTGAGCTTTCTGATGCCATCCATGATCAGAGTTCTGCAATGGCTTGGCTTGGAAGGGACCTCAAAGCTCATCCAGTCCCAACACCCTGCCACGGGCAGGGACACCTCCCACTGGCCTCATCCAGCCTAGCCTTGAACACCTCCAGGGAGAGGGCAGCCACAGCCTCCCTGGGCAACCTGTGTCAGTGTCTCTCACCCTCACTGCCAAGAATTTCTTCCTCACCTCCACTCTCAGTCTCCCCTCTCCCAGCTCAAAGCCATTGTCCCTCATCCTGTCACTCCCAGCCCTCATCAAAAGTCCCTCCCCAGCTCTCCTGGAGCCCCTTCAGACACCAGAAGGCTGCTCTGAGCTCTCCTTGCAGCCTTCTCCTGGCTTAACAGCCCCAACTCCCCCAGCTTGTCCCCATAGCAGAGGTTCTCCAGCTCTTGGATCATTTTGGTAGGCTCCTCTAGACCTGTTCCAGCAGTCCCACGTCCTTCTTTTGTTGGGTTCCCCATAGCTGTACACAGGACTGCATGCAATGTCCTTGTTGTGTTGTCAGCCCCAGAGATACCCTATATTCTATATTCTATAGTCTGTATTCTGTATTCTGCATTCTATAGTCTGAATTCTATAGTCTACAGTCTGTATTCTATAGTCTACATTCTATAGTCTATAGTCTGTATTCTGCACTCTATAGTCTATAGTCTGCATTCTATAGTCTGTATTCTGCATTCTATAGGCTATAGTCTGCATTCTATAGTCTGTATTCTGCATTCTATAGGCTATAGTCTACATTCTATAGTCTGTAGTCTGCATTCTATAGTCTATAATCTGCATTCTATAGTCTGTATTCTGCATTCTATAGTCT
>VWZE01002717.1:35940-55303 GCA_013396675.1 Eubucco bourcierii | reverse complement strand
GTATTCTGCATTCTATAGTCTGTATCTATGTTCTATAGCCTGCATTCTATAGCCTATAGCCTGTATTCTGCATTCTATAGTCTGTATCTATGTTCTATAGCCTGCATTCTATAGCCTATAGCCTGTATTCTGCATCCCATAGCCTATAGTCTGCATTCTATTCTGTGTTCTCTCTATTCTGTTCCACATTAATTATTCAAGCTCATATCCTCCTTTTTGCTCAAAGCATTGGTGCTGTTCAACACAACTGTTCCCATCATGTGGGCAAACTGCAGTTCCTTCCCCAGCACCCACCCGAAATGAAACTCTAGATCCTGTCAATGTCTTTTATTGATTTCTTTTTATTTTATTTTATTTATTATTGCTACACATTTGTTACTCACTTGAGATGCAGTTTCAAATATCAGGCCACAGAGGTTCTCATCAGTTTTCTAAAGGTCACGAGATTTATGCCTTCATCTGCAGGCAGTGTTAAATTCTTCTCTGCAGCAGAGCTCTGAAAATCAAAGTCAGTTTCTTACTTAGGATTCTGGCTCCGAGCTCCAAGCACTGATGTTAAAATTCTTCTGTGAAGGAGCCAGAGACCCAAAGAGCACAAAGGCTGCACAACTGTTGGCTTGTGAAGAACCACAGAATGGGGGTGGGGTGGGAGTGACCTCTGGAGATCACCCAAACAGGCTCACCTGGGACAGGGCACACAGCAACACATCCAGCTGGGTTTGGAATGGCTTGAGAGATGCAGACACCTGGGGCCAGATTCCTTGCTGGGCACTTAGCTCAGGGAAGAGATCTCTTGCTTGTTATTCCCTCCTGCTCCCACTCTCCCTCAAGCACATTAAGGAACTTTTACTGAAAGCTGCCTAAAAGCTGCTAAAATGTTGATGCTCAGCTCACCTCTTCCATCCTGGAAGCCAGCAGGATGTAACTGGTGGTGTCTGATGCTCACCTGAGGCTGCCAGGAGCCGCAGCTGGCAGCAGGGAGGGTCTGTGGTAGTGGTGAAAGGGATGCTCTGCACTTTTCATCCCAAGAGCAGCGATTTGTGTGAGCCAGGGGAAAGTGCTGAGGCAGGCAGCTCAGCAAGCTGAAAGGCTCTGATGGCATATTTATGGGGGGGCTGGGAAAATTCACATTTGCACGAGGGAGGATTTAAATAAATCTGAAGGGTTGGTCTGCTCCTCACTGCGAGCCACTGCAGCTCCATCAGGATAGCTTCAGTAACAAACCCTCAGCTTAGGCTGTGTGAGAACACTGAGGTGAAAGAAACACGAGCAATTCTTCATGGGCATGGTGGGACCCACAGCAGGCTCCTCCTCAGCTGGACAGTCATGGAATTCTTTGGGTTGGAAAGCCCTCTGAGCTCTCCCAGCCCAATCATTTTCTGATTCTGCCAAGGCTGGGGCTAAGCCATGGCCCTCAGCATCACATCTGCCCCTGGGAAACACCTCTAGGGATGGGCATCCAGCCACCTCCCTGGGCAGCCTGTGCCAGGCTGCAAGAACCCTTTCAGGCAAGAAGTTTCTTCTCAGGACGTGCAGATGTGTGGTATGGTTCTTCACCTAAATGGAGTTGTAGCAGTGACACAGGACACGTGTTGTGTCAGGACAAAGATGAGCAAGGCTGTGCCCAGGTGGCCAAGAAGGCCTGTCCTGGATCAGCAGTGGTATGGATAGCAGGAGCAGGGCAGGATTGTGCCCTGCACTCAGCATTCACTGCATCTGGAGTGCCGGGGTTAGCTTTGGGCTTGTCACTCCCAGAAGAACATTGAGGGTCTGGAGCAGGGCCAGAGAAGGGCAAGGAAGCTGGGAAAGGCTCTAGAAAATAGGGCTGGGGAGGAGCAGCAGGGAGGGGTCTGGAGGTGTTTAGTGTGGAGAAGAGGAGGCTGAAGGCGGAGCTCGCTGCTCTCTGCAGCTCCCTGAGAGGAGGCTACAGCCAGCTGGGGTTGGGCTCTGCTCCCTGGGACAAGGGACAGTAGGAGAGGAAATGGCATCAGGGTGGATTATGTTTGTAATAAATTGCGACACAACGGGTCGTAATTCAATTATAATTTTATTAATTAAAGTAAATAGAATATGAGCAAAACAGCGCTGGACGACAGGAGAGTTTTCACTCTGCCAAACTGTCGCAAATAAACAGTTTAAACAGTCCCCTTTTATACATTTTACTTCCATGTTCGTGACGTAGTAGAGGTACTCTGCATATGCTTGAATTGATGTTTGGAGGTAGTTTTCTATCTCCTAATTGTAGAATTCTTCCTTTCTGTCCCGTAGCTGACCCCCTTATTAGTGTTTTCGTATGGGTCTGTTAGTTTCTGGAATTCTTTGAAGTGTTAACTGGTGATTGTCATGGATATCGTGTCCTTGAGGATACCTTATCTGGCGATGTCTCCTGTGGAGGGGGCTGTCTCCTGTGGAGGGGGCGTCTGGCAACTGTACCGGCGAATTTATAGTTTAACCTTTACACAAGGCTTAACATAAATCTTAATAAACAATATCCTATTCTATAGCTCTTTACATGTTGGAAAGGAGGAAGTCCTGGGCAGGCACAACCTCTGCACCAGCACAGCTGAGGGTGAGCTGCCGGGGAGCAGCTCTGCAGAGGAGGACCTGGCAGTGCTGAGGGTCAAGTCCCCATAAGCCAGCAATGTGTCCCGGTGGCCAAGAAGGACCTTTTCAACATGTGCACAGAATGGCGTAACAGAGGCAAGGAAGGGTCAGGGCTGCGGAGGGCTGCGGAGGGCTGCGGAGCAGGGAGCGCAGGGAGCGCAGGGAGCGCAGGGAGCGCAGGCAGCGCAGGGAGCGCAGGGAGCGCAGGCAGCCACCCGCGGCCGCCGTGCCCGAGAGCGGCAGGGCCGCGCCGGAGCCGCAGCAGCTCCCTCTTGTGGCAAACCTGCGCACAGGTCCTGCTGCCGCCCTGCCGAGCGCACCGCGCACACCTGCGCCGCTCACCGTAGCACAGTCACCGAGACACACACTGCATCGGGCTGGAACGGACCCCAAAGCTCATCCTGTCCAACCGCCCTGGAGTCCTCTCCTGTTCTAGGATGCTTCATTGTGGCTGTCCTTGGAGCACTCCCTGAAACAAAGGGGTAGGGAAAGGTTTTGAGAGCTGAGGCTATGCTGGTTATAGAAGCAGAGGTGTCTGTGGCTGAACCAGATCTCGGAGCTCCTCTGGCTCTCTGTGCACTTCACAGAGAGAATCATAGAATCAGAGAACCATAGAATCAAACAGGTTGGAAGAGAGCTCCAAGCTCACCCAGCCCAACCTATCACCCAGCCCTAGCCACTCAACCAGACCATGGCACTAAGTGCCCCAGCCAGGCTTTGCTTCAACACCTCCAGGGACAGCGACTCCACCACCTCCCTGGGCAGCCCATTCCAATGCCAATCACTCTCCCTGTGAAGAACTTCCTCCTAACATCCAGCCTAGACCTTCCCTGGCACAACTTGAGACTGTCCCCTCATTCTGTTGCTGGGTGCCTGGGAGAAGAGACCACCCCCAGCTGGCTACAACCTCCTTTCAGGTAGTTGTAGACAGCAATGAGGTCTGCCCTGAGCCTCCTCTTTTCCATAGCTTGGGCAGTACTTCCCTTCTCTTTCCATTCTTTTAAAGTAGTTTTGAAATAATTTTTTTTTCTGGTTAATATTCAGTTCTGGTTTCTAATAATACAATGCAATCACTCCTCTCACTGTAGATATTAAGGTCTGCAGCACACACAGTGCTGCCCCCAGGAGATCAGCCCTGATGGCCACTGCCCAGCAACACAGACCATGACTCACCTCTCTCCTGGACCTCCAGCAACCCATTGAAGTTCTGGTGGGACTTAGCAGAAATAAAATGTAAGAGAACTGTAAGGCTCAAAAAGAGAAGCAGAAATCTTCCTTTAGAGGGAAATTGAGGAGTTCAATATTGATGTCAACATCACTGAGTGGCAAGGGTAGGGATGCACAGCCAGACCTCCTGCCTCTGCCAGGAGGCTGCAGCCAGCTGGGGCTTGGCCTCTTCTCCCTAGCCACAAGTGACAGAATCACAGAGTCAGAGAATGAATCAGGTTGGGAAAGACCTTTGAGATCACCGAGTCCAACCCTTAGGAAATGGCCTCAGGTTGCCCCAGGGCAGGTTTAGGTTGGAGATGAGAAGAAACTTCTTGACTGAAAGGGTTCTCACAGCCTGGCACAGGCTGCCCGTCTCTGGAGGTGTTCCAAGAGGCAGAAGAGTGATGCTGGGGGCCATGGTATATAAATGAAATACCTCACACTAGATGGGACCATTTGATATGTGGACACACACCCAGAGAGCCCAATTTTACCTTCTCTAGGAATCACAGAGTGAGTTGGGTTGGAAGGAACTTCAAAGGTCATGGGCAGGGACACCTCCCACCAGCCCAGCTTGCTCAAGGCCTCATCCAACCCGGCCTTGAACAGCTCCAGGCAGGAACATCCACATTTGATTCTAGGACTCTCCAGGACTATTTTACATTTCCAGGGAAAAAAAAAATAGGTGACAGCTGATTTCTCCTGACCTTTTTATCTCCACAGTTCGGTGGCTTGTGTGAGATTTTTCTTCTTCTTTGTGCTGGGTTCACAGAAAGGCAGCTCTGGAGAGGCTAAAATTAGACTGGAGCGTGGCTTATCAGTTTAATTCAGGAGCAATCTGAAAACATGGGATTTTAGGGGATGGGAGGAAGACATCTGAAAGGATTCTTATCAGCAGCCTCAAGTCATGATCTGCAGGTGACTTCTGAGGCTGGCTGCTGGGCTGATTTATTTTAATCAACTCCATCAGTGGCAGAGAGATGACAGCCCCTCCTTGGAGGTCTTCAAGGCCAGGACAGACGAAGCCCCAAGCCACCTGGTCTAGTGGAGGTGTCCCTGCCCGTGGCAGAGGGGACTGGGGCTAGGTGATCCTTCCAAGCCAAGCCATTCTGTGATCTCTGTCCAGCTGTGTCCTGAGGAGCTGAGTGAGCACAGAGCAGCCCAAGGCACATTGCTCCTATCTGCTGTGGAAGGAGAGGAGAAGGACCTGCTCCAGCTCGGTGCTGGTGCTGTGTGAACCCTGTTGGTGCCATCACTGGCACACCACACACTTTCAGTCCAGGAGCTTTAAAGGGGGAGGAGGGTGTGGAGACCAGAAGCTAGGGCAGATGTCACAAAATCCTGGAATCACCTGGTTGGGTCACCCAACATCTCCCTGCACACAACTGTTAGACCATGTCCCTAAGCTCCTCATCCAAGGTTTTGTAAACACCTCCAGGGGTGGGGACTCCACTACCTCCCTGGACAGCCTGTGCCAGGATCTGATGATCCATTTGATAAAGACATTTTTTCTTATCTCCAACCTAATCCTCCCCTGGCACAACCTGAGGCCATTTCCTCTCCTCCTGTCACCAATCCCAGCTGGCTGCAGGCTCCTCTCAGGGAGCTGCAGGGAGCAATGAGCTCTGCCCTCAGCCTCCTCTTCTCCACACTAAACACCTCCAGGGCCCTCAGCTGCTCCCCTCCAGCCCTGTTCTCCAGACCCTTCCCCAGCTTCCTTGCCCTTCTCTGGACCTGCTCCAGCCTCTCAATGTCCTTCCTGGAGTGAAAGCCCCAAAGCTGACCCCAGCAGTCCAGGTGTGGGCCTCCCAGTGCCAAATTCAGGGGCAGTGTCCGTGCAGCCTGCTCAGCTCTGAGCAACCCTTGCTTGGTTCTAGGCCAATTTGTGCTTGCAGCCAGCAGTGGGAACTGGCACAGCAATGGGTCCCTGTGCAAGCAAGGCAGTGGCTGGGGCTGAGGGGTCGGTGCCTGTTCACAGCCCTGCAGTGGCCTGAGGAGGGGGTCCCCAGCCCCTCTCTGTACCCCTGAGGATGCAGAATGGCCACAGTCCCCCCACCAGGAGATAACCTGTGGGGAAAGGGAGGGAAGATGGGGGGAGAAGTGATGGGATGGAGGGGTGAGATGATGGGATGGAAGAGAGAAGTGTGGGGCTGCAGGGTGAGGTGGAAGCACAGACAGAAGCAGATAGAGAAGGGACGGCACCTCCCCGCCTCCGAAGGTGGGAAAGTTGGGCGAGGAGGAGGAGGAGAGGGGGAGAGNGTCCCCCACCTCTCCACTTCCCACAGGGACGAAGGGGCCACATCCTCCCACGGTCCACGATCCCCCAGCCCCAAATCCCCGTCCGGCTGCAGCCCCCGCTCCAGCCCTACCGCTGCTCCGCCTCCCTCGCACCGCCTCTGTCCTCCCTTCTCCCCGTTCCCGTTCCGCCGGCGCTCAGCCGAGGTCTGAACAGAGCCGAGCCCAGCCGAACCGAACCCACGGCAGCCGAACCGAACCGAGCCCAGCCGAGCCGAAGCGGGCACAGCCAAACCGTGCGCAGCCGAACAGAGCCGAGCCCAGTCGAGCCTACCGGAACCGAGCTCAGCCGAACCGAACCGATCGCGGCGGCGGACTGGGGCCAGCCCTGCTGTGCGAGGCCAGCGGCGGCAGCTGCCACCCAGCTCGGCGGAGCGAGGGGCGATGGGGAGCAGCCTCCAGCCCAGCTGCAGCGCAGGAATTCCCTTCTGGATGTCGGCTGCTGGGGGCCTGCTCTGAGGAAGAGGAGGAGGAAGGCAGGAGAGAGGGAGGGAAAGGGCCGTGCAAGTTGAGCTCTGCCCTCCTTTTCCTTGTCGCCGGGCCCGTCTCCGACCCTGCGGAGCAGCATGCGGAGGGAGCTCCGCGGTGCCTCGGATGTGCTTGGGGTGCTGCTGCCGGCACCCCCCGAGCGTCGGTCCTCCGCCGCCGGCAGCGCGACCCCGGGTGCTGGATGAGACGGCAGCGGGCAGGCGGCTGCTGCGCTCCCCCCTCCCCAAACCCCCCGCTCCTTCATGCGGGCTGCTGCGTTCGAGAGGAGCCGCTTCGCCTTCCTGCAGACCCCACCCCGAGCAGGGGCCGGGGAGCGGCCCCCGCAGCGCAGCGCGGGGGTCCCGCATGGCTTGTTACCTGGTCATCAGCTCCCGGCACCTCAGCAACGGCCACTACCGCGGCATCAAGGGCGTCTTCAGGGGACCGCTCTGCAAGAAGGGCGCCGGGGCGCCGGCAGCTGCCGCCTCCTCCCTCCCTCCCTCCATCGCCCCCCGCACGGTAGGAGCGGGATCGGGAGGTTGGGTGTGCGGGAGCGGGGCCGTGGGATGCCCCAGAGGTGACCCGGTGCAGAGTGCGTGGTTACTAGACTCGGTCCGACTCGGTGCTCAGCGGGCCGTCCGGTGCAGAGTGCGTGGGTACCAGGCTCGGTCCTGCTCGGTGCTCTGGGGGGACTCGGTGCACGGTGCGTGGGTACCAGGCTCGGTCCTACTCGGTGCTCTGGGGGGACTCGGTGCACGGTGCGTGGGTACCAGGCTCGGTCCTGCTCGGCGCTCTGGGGGGGCTCGGTGCACGGTGCGTGGGTACCAGGCTCGGTCTGGCTCGGTGTGAGCGATCCTTTTCCGGAAAGTTTCTCTGTCACTTGGCAGGGGAGCGCGGGCGAGGGCCTGGGACTGGAGGTTGCCCTTTAGGTGAGGTTCTCCTCGGAGTGCATCCCGGAGCACATCTCTGAGAGCGTCACCTCGGGAGCGCACCTTGCCGGTGAAAAGGTTAAGCCCCGATGTCTTGCAGGAAAGTTGGAGGCTGGCAGAGGGGGAAGGTGCCCTGTCGGTGTCAGTTCAGTACCTTGTGCCAGGGTTTGATGCTGTGGAGGAAGGGAAGTGGTAAACCTTCTGTTTTCAGCTGCGTAATAGAACAGACAAAGGCATTGGTGCATTCGCCTGCGTGCAGAGTGCCGGGGATGGCATCCAGGCACAACATCCGCAGGTCCCGTGGAGGCTACCAACCCATTGGGCTGCGCTTGATGGGGTCTGTGAGTTGCTAAATGTGTTTTGTGGGAGCCCCTGGGGCAGCTGCTGGGGGCTAGGACCGGTGGGATACCCGGGAGAGATGCAGAAAGATGCCCGGGGGAGCTGCTGGGGTTTGCCCAGGTGGCACCAGAGCATTGCACCGCTTGGTGGTAGTTGTAGCATAAACGCTTCTGTGGTCACAACCGAACTTTTCATGTCAGTGTGGTGAGTCTCAAGATGTGAGATACTGAGGGATACAAACCTGCAGAGGATGCTAGTTTGGGACTTGTGGAGGTACCCAGGGGCTCCTTGATGTCCTTACTGGTTGGGGTCATAGAATCATAGAATCATAGAATGGTAAGGTTGGAAGGGACCTCAAGGATCATCTAGTTCCAACCCCCTGCTATAGGCAGGGACACCTCCCACTAGTACAGGTTACTCAAGGCCTCATCCAATCTGGCCTTGAACACATCCAGGGAGGGTCCTCCCCTGGCTCTGGAGTTGTCAGGTTGTGCCTCATAACACACCTCGAGCACCTTTTGGAAGCTGCTTGTGATGCCAAGTCTCAGCTCTTGGTTTTAAGGCAGAAAGTGACAAATACTTCATCACACTTCACGAGTCCCCTCGGTGTGGTAGGTCGGCAGGGAGACAGCACTCAGAGGTCCTGGCCTGGCACTGCTGCCTCTTCCACCTGCACTCTCACCCAGCCGTGCTGCAGGCATCAGCCCTCAGCTGCTGACCTGAGCTGTGTTTGTGTTTCTCTTCTCAGACCCGCGGAGCTGAGCCACCCTTGTGTGTGGAGGCTCTCAAAAGGCAGCAGACCTTAACTGAAGCTGCTGCACAGGGTTAACTGAGGTGCAGAATCCTAGAGGGGAAAAGGAAAAGGTCTCAGAGATCTCAAGTGGGAAGAGGCTTGGCCTAAATAATTGGCTTTTGGTAGGACTTCAGTGACCAGTCTGAGCTGAGTGGGATCAGGGGCGCCAGAAAATGCATCCCAAATGCTTGGCTTTCCGCTTCTCTCCCTTGCTTTCTAGCTCCATGCTGAGGGTGCACACCACTGCTCTCAGCCTAAAAGCTTAATGAAATAAAGCTGATCGCCTGACTTCATTAACAGATCATCATTTTAGCAGAGCTCTGCTGCCAGCTGGGAGCAATCTTTGTTTAAATGCAAATAACCTGAGACAAAGACCAACAAATTGACTAAAAGGAAACATCTGGGGCTGGAGGCAGCTGTCTGGAGTGGCAAAGGGTGAAAGAAACTAACAAAGGTGATCATAAAGCACAGGTGTCTTTCACTGGGTAGAAAAGTTCATTCCTGGGAGCTTCCCAGAGTGTGAAACAAGTAGCAAGAGCTCTTCGTGCTGCATTTTGCTGAGGGAGGGAGAGCCTCCTGTCTTCCTTCCCCTGAGCAGCAGCTGGGATGCTTTAGGTGGTTTGGGACTCTGCCTGGGGAAGAGGCTGAGTTTGAGCAATCCTTGGCTTTCCTTGTGAGTTCTGTCACTCCACACACTTTTCCTTGGGGTTTGTCTTTATTTTGTTCTTTTAGTGGTCACTCTTGATGCCAGCCAGGTTTTGGAGGTGAGAAACTAACTCCTGTGGGGAGGGAGTGGTGGGCAGCTCATGGAAAGGTACAGGAAAACTTAAGTGCTTTATTAATTCCTGGGTAGTTGTAGCTCCAGGACCTCCTTTGTGTGTTGCATATTTAGTATTTGGTTGATACTTAGCTCGATCTCAGTGTAGCATTTGCTGCTCCTTTGGATATTTGCTGGTTTCCTGTCTGCATCTGGGAGGTCAGATTTTGGGAGGAAAATAAAGCAAAATAGTTGGCAAAGCACATAACAATTTGCTGTGAAGTAGTGAGAGCAGAGCCCCTCGGTAGTGATCTGCTTGTACCTGCAGGCAGCAGTTTCCAGAGCCTGCAGCAGCAGACCACATCCTCCTTGCAGCTGGGAATAGTGAGGAGCAAACACCACCTGGAGATGGTTTTGCACTTAGGGCTGCAGGAGGCTTGCATGCAGAAATCGAGGTGGTGAAACTCTTGTGAGCATGAAAAGCTACTCACACATCACAGGAGGGTAGGGGTTGGAGGGGACCTCAGGAGATCACCCAGTCCAGGCCCCCTGCCAAGGCAGGGTCACCCAGGACAGGTCACACAGGAACAGGTCCAGGTGGCTTTGGAGTGTCTCCAGAGATGGAGACTCCACCACCTCTCTGGGCAGCTGCTCAGGGCTCCAGCAGCCTTACATTACAGAAGTTCCTCCTCACGTTCAGATGAACTTCTGATGTGCCACTTCATGCCCCTTGCCCCTCATCCTGCCACTGGCACCTCTGAACAAAGCCTGGCCCCATCCTCCTTCCACCCATCCTAGCAGTATTGATCAGCATTGATCAGGTCCCCCTCAGGCTGCTCTTCTCCAGGCTAAGCAGCCCCAGGGCTCTCACCTGTCCCCATCACAGGCCCCTGAGCAGCTTTGGAGCCCTTTGCTGTCCCTCTCCAGGCAGTCCTTGTCCCTCTTGGACAGGTGATCGATCCTGGGGTCCCTCCCCAGCTGCCATTCTCCGAATTGGAGATGCCATGGAGAGGCAGCAGTGCTGTGGTTGGAGAGGAGCTCAGGAGTGCAGCCACGATCTGGGGTGCTGCACAGAGCTCAGGCTGTGATGTTGTCTGCAGGGGGTGGGAGTCCTGAGCAGTGGCAGTGAGCAGGGCACTGGGTTTTGCTGCTGCAGTGGGGGCAGACATGCTGTGAGATCCCCCTGCAACCCAACTGCTCAGAGCCTTGCTGCCTCCTCACAGCCCTGCAGAAGCCTCAGCTGTGAGATTCCAAAGCCAGACTTGGCAGGATGCAGCAGGAACCACTGCTGGGGGCTCAGCAGATGGCTCCCTTGCTTCTGAATCCCTTCGGAGCCCAGGAGGTTGGGAGGGTGGCACTGCTCTGCTTGTGGCCCTTTGAGGTGAGGCACAAACCGGGCCTGATTTACTGCCGGGTGTTTGAAGACCCTTTTGTGTTCTGAAGGAGGTAGAAGGCTCAGAAGTCCCTGGGCTGTAGCCAGCTTCTGGCTTGGCTAATTATTTTTCTTCCCTTGTTCCCTGCAGCTTCAGCTCAATGCAGGTTTTTGAGGTCCTGCTGGAAGCTGTTTTCTAATCAGGCTCTTAAGCAGCTACTCCTTTGTGCTGCTTCATGTCTTGGGGTGTGGGTTTGGGAAATGCTTCTCTGCTACACAGAGTAACCTCTTAGCTCATCAGAAGAGGGCTGCAGCCCAGGGAGGGGATCCTGCCCCTCTGCTCTGCTCAGACCACACCTGCAGCTCTGCCTCCAGCTCCGGGGACCCAGCACAGGAAGGACCTGGAGCTGCTGGAGAGCAGTTTATGGAACATCCCATCCCTGGAGCTGTTCCATAAACGTGTGGCCATGGCACCTGGGGCTGTGGTGGGTTGGGTTGCTGGTTGGACTGGATGATGTCAGAGGGCTTCTCCAGCCCAAAGGATTCTCTCAGTCTGGGATTCCTCTGTCTCTGCGTGGCCGTCACCGAGGGGCTGGAGCACGGCAGGGAAGCTGCTGAAGGGTCTGGAGAGGGCTGGGGAGGAGCAGCTGAGGGCCCCGGGTGTGTTTTTGTTTCTGTTGTCACTCTCCCAAAGGAAGAAAGGATCCCAGTTTGGCAGTGTCAGCTCGGAGCTGAGCCCAGCACCTTGTCCCTGCTGCGGAGCTGCTGCCTCCTCTCCTGAAGGGAACTCCTCGTCCTCCTTGCCCATGCTTGGTGCCTGCCCCTGCCCAGTCAGCTCGAATTAAACTGGCTGCATGTTCTCCAGCAGCAAGAACTTGGAACCTACACTCGAGTTTAGCCTTTCCTGCTGCAGCCTGAGGACAGGAGGAGGAACGTGGAAGGGTTTTCACAGAGCACTGGAAATCTTGTGGACGTCTGACCCCCTCCCTCCTGCTGCTCTCTGCATTCATTGGGTAAAAATAGATCCCAGCAGGCTGGGAGAAGGGAGGGGGAGCAAAGAGGATGGTAGAGATGAATGCTGCTGGAGGAGTAGAATCACAGAGTCAGCTGGTGGGAAGAGAGCTCTGAGATCACCCAGCCCAACCAGTCTCTAACCCCAGCAAGGCTGGGGCTCAGCCATGGCTCTCAGCACCACTTCTTTGCCTCAAGTTGCCCCAGAGTAGGTTTAGGTAGGACATGAGATGAAACTTCTGCTGTGGGGACAGGCTGAAAGAGCTGGGACTGTGCAGCACAGAGAAGGGAAGGCTGCAGGGAGAGGAGAGGAAATGGCCTCAGGTTGCCCCAAGGCAGGCTTAGGTTGGGCATGAGAAGTAACTTCATGGCTGAAAGGGCTCTCACAGCCTGGCACAGGAGGTGGCTGAATGCCCATCCCTGGAGGTGTTTCCCAGAGGCAGAGCTGTGGTGCTGAGGGCCATGGCTCAGCCCCAGCCTTGGCAGAGACAGAGCAGGGTTGGGCTGGGTGAGTGTGGCAAACCATTGCTTGTGATGTGAGGAAGTGTGGCAGAGGTTTTGCAACTGAACCCACGCTGAGGACCAGCCCTGTGCCGCTGGGACAGGCAGTGGTGGGGAGTGAGCTCCCCTGGGGGCTCCTGTGCTTCTCTGCAGGTCACTGATTGTGTTGCAGGTTTCCTGATCACATCAGCTGCTGCAGACAGACTCCCTGAGCCCTCTGTGTGAACCAAGTACAAGTGGTGGAGCTTCCACACAACCTAGAGATGCATAAGAAGGTTAAAAAACCCTTCAGAGAAGTAGGGAGATCTTCAGAGCAGATTAGGGTGAGGAGACAGGTGAGAGAAAAGCTTTTACAAGTGAAGGGAGAACACAGGGAAAGAGGCTTTAGAATGACAGTGATGGGGAAAAGACCATGGAGAGCTGAGCCAAGATCTGGAGGTGCTGGAGCAGGGCCAGAGAAGGGCAAGGAAGCTGGGGAAGGGTCTGGAGAACAGGGCTGGGGAGGAGCAGCTGGGGGCCCTGGGGGTGTTTAGTGTGGAGAAGAGGAGGCTGAGGGCAGAGCTCATTGCTCTCTGCAGCTCCCTGAGAGGAGGCTGCAGCCAGCTGGGGTTGGGCTCTGCTCCATGGGAACAAGTGACAGGAGGAGAGGAAATGGCCTCAGGTTGTGCCAGGGCAGGGTTAGGTTGGATATCTGAAAGCATTCTTGACTGCAGGAGTGGCCAGGGCTTGGCACAGGCTGCCCAGGGAGGTGGTGGAGTCCTCGGCCCTGGAGGTGTTGCCAAGAGGCAGAGCTGTGGTGCTGAGGGCCATGGCTTAGCCCCACCCTGAGGTGCTGATTCCAAGAGGCACCTCCAGCTAAGGCAGTGTGTGAGGAGGAGGCTGCAGAGGAAGATTTCAAGTTGGCTGCTCAAGGGAAGAGAAAGAACCTGCAGGGTGGTGCCCTCTGATCCCAGTGTGGGGCAGTTTGGCTCTGTGAGCTGCAGACACTTTGCCATTTCATGCTTGGAATCCTGCTCGGGGCTCTGCTTCTGAACTCTTGATTTTTTTGGTCACTGTTATCAAGGCGAAGAAAATCCAATTCTCAGTGGGTGAGGAGGATGCTGCTGAGGTGGGAAGTGACCTGCTGCAGGAGAGGGGCAGGGCTGGGGCTGCTGCATCTACCCTCCCAACACCAC
This sequence comes from Eubucco bourcierii, assembly GCA_013396675.1. Classification (NCBI taxonomy): domain Eukaryota; kingdom Metazoa; phylum Chordata; class Aves; order Piciformes; family Ramphastidae; genus Eubucco; species Eubucco bourcierii. Next base: position 41,850 of record VWZE01002717.1, on the reverse strand, counting down.
CATTCCAGCATTCAGCAATTTCCTGATTTCCAGAGACACTCTTTGCCTTTGCCAGTCCTGAGGCAGAGAATTGTTTGTCTGCTGTTAATCAGATGTTTGGTTTTCAGCTGATAACAAACCACAGAACCAATTAGGAGCACAAATTGAAGAAAGAAGTTGAAACTTTATGACCCTTAATTAGAGCTCAGCAAATATTGAAATTAGAAGGAGACAGGAAGAGATTTCCCACCCCTGGGGAGGGCTGGCAGGCCCTGAGTGTGCATCTCTGCTGTGGAGTCACAGCAGTGCTTGGGCTGGAAGAGCCCTCTGAGACCATCCAGCCCAGCCAGCAGCCCAGCCCCACTGTGGGCACCAAACCATGGCCACAGTGCCATGGGCACAGCTTTCTGGAACACCTGCAGGCATGGGGGAGGACTCCACCACCTCCCTGGGCAGCCTGTGCCAATCTCTGACCACTCTTGCAGCCAAGAAATTGTCCCTCAGCTCCAGCCTAACCCTCTCCTGGTGCAGCTTGGGGTCATTTCCTCTTCTCCTGTCCCTTATCCCTAGGGAGCAGAGCCCAACCCCAGCTGGCTGCAGCCTCCTCTCAGTTTGCTGCAGAGAGCAATGAGCTCTGCCCTCAGCCTCCTCTTCTCCACACCAAACACCCCCAGGGCCCTCAGCTGCTCCTCCCCAGCCCTGTTCTCCAGGCCAGCACTGAGCCCTGGGAACACCTCTGCTGGCAGCCACCAGCTGGGGTTAGCTCCACTGCCCTGCACTGCTTGGCCCCAGCCATCAGCCAGGGAGGTGCCCACACAGCAGGTGGAGCAGCAGCTGCTGTGGGCCATGGTGCCAGAAGAGTTCATAGCACAAGAGCAGAGGAGCTGCAGGCACTGTCCATAGTCCAACCTGCCTGCTGCAGAGCCCATGCAGTTTGCACATTTGCTGCACTGCTGCTCCCAGGGGTTGGTGTTCCTCTAGCAATGTGCCTGGGCAGCCTGGTGGGTGCCCTGGGCTGGTCTTCAGCATGAGGCAAGGCACTTCAGCCATGTCTAGTGGAATCTGAGCTTTCCCCCTAGACCTTTGTGCAGGCTCTGGAGTTTTAGTTCAAACCCTCACAAAATCCATTCTTTGATTCCACACAAACTGCAGTTTTGCTCTGACTTTTTTTTTTTTTTCTTCTTTTCACCTTCCTCACAGAATCCCAGGAATGCTCAGACTAGAAGGGAGCTCAGAGCTCATCTGCTCCAACCTCCCCACCATGCCCAGGGACACCTCTCAGCTAGACAAAGCTGCTCAAGGCCTCATCCAGCCTGGCCTCCAACACCCCCAGAGGAGGCAGCCACAGCCTTCCTGGCAGCCTAGAACATTGTCAGGCTCCAACCTAATCCTCTTCTGATCACTGCAGACAAAGCAGCCTGCAAAGCCCTCCAGAACTGCTTACATTTCCCAGCAGCTTGGCAGAAGGTGGATGTAGATGAGGCATTAGAAGGAAATCTTTCCCCATGAGGGTGCTGAGGCACTGGGACAGGTTGCCCAGAGAAGCTCTGGAGGCAGTGTTGAAGACCAGGTTGGATGGGCTCTTGGGCATGCTGGTCTGGTAGGAGGTGTCCTTGCCCATGGCAGGGGCTCAGAACTGGATGGTCCTTAGATGAAGCCTGGCACAGGCTGCCCAGGGAGGTGGCTGAATGCCCATCCCTGGAGGTGTTTCTCAGAGGCAGAGCTGTGGTGCTGAGGGCCATGGCTTAGCCCCAGCCTTGGCAAAGAGTGGTTGGGCTGGGGGAGCTCAGAGGACTTTGCCACTCCAGACCATTCTGTGAGTCTCTGGTTCCACTCCAGAAGACCCCCAGAATCCTTCTCCTGCAGCTTTAGCACAGGATGGATTTAAGGCAAACATTCCTAACTCCACCTCCCTGCAGCTCCCTGTCAGTGTCCTGTCCTTCAAGGGTGCCAGCAGGACAATCAAATCATCTCAGGCTCAGCTGTTGCATATTCAGGACAGCCTCAGCAATGCTCAAAGGCAGCACTGAAACCCAGCCCCCAGCCCATCAAATACTGAACAGGGAAAGGAGCTGCAGAGTCCAGAGCCACAGACGTGTCCCAGCACAAGGGCATGGAGCTGCTGGAGCGAGGCCAGAGGAGGCTCCAAGCTGATCCAAGGGCTGGAGCAGCTCTGCTCTTGGACACCTCAGGAATGGTGACTCCCACCTCCCTGGGCAGCCTGTGCCAGGCTCTGAGAACCCTTTCAGCCAAGAAGTTTCTTCTCATGTCCAACCTAACCCTCCCCTGGGGAAACCTGAGGCCATTTCCTCTCCTCCTGTCCCTTGCTCCCAGGGAGCAGAGCCCAACCCCAGCTGGCTGCAGCCTCCTCTCAGGGAGCTGCAGAGAGCAATGAGCTCTGCCCTCAGCCTCCTCTGCTCCACACTAAACACCCCCAGGGCCCTCAGCTGCTCCTCCCCAGCCCTGTTCTCCAGACCCTTCCCCATCTTCCTTGCCCCTCTCTGGTCATGGTTTTGCACCTCACTTGGTGGAGTTAGAGGAGGGTTGGTTTTGGCCAACCAAACAGCTCTGTGACTCTGAGAGCTGCTCAGACCCAGGCCTGCATCACTCCTGTGGACTCCTTTCCATACCCAACGTCCTCAGGTCATAGAGTCCTGGAGTGGTTTGGGTTGGAAGGGACCTTGAAAGAGTGCAGAAAGGTTCTGCAGTGTGATTTTGTTTTCCTGTTGTGGTTGTCTGGTCTCAGTATTTCAGTAGGCAGCCCCCAGCTGGGGTAGGACGTGGAGGGTGTGTCAGGCTGTGCCTGTGCTGGTTGCCTGTGCTCTCTGCTGCACAGCTTCCACTTGCATTTTAACAACCCCCACCTAGACATCAGCCTCAGAGGCAGAGGTCATGGATTTGTGCTCAAGAGATTGCTCCATTTTTGTAAATCTTCATTGAAAGTGGGGAAACAGAAAATGAAAAATGCTGCTTCCTTCTCACTTTTATTTTTTGCCTCTCCTGGATTTCAGCCCCTTTGAAGAGGCCAAATCTTCCCCCAGGAGACTCAGAGGATAGAATGAGAGATGCTATTTATTAGCTGCAGCCTTCTGTCTTTTACATATGGTGGGGGAAATCATGTTTGTGTTGTAACAGCTTTAGGGAAGAGCTGAACTGCAAATTAACCTCTTGGCTGCAGAGAGGACTCAAAGGTTTGGCTGCAGATCCCAAAGTTCCATGGCAATGCTTTCTCCCAGGGCCACACCAGATCCTTGAGACCACAAACACTTGGCCCAGTGCTGATTCTTTCTTTTCCTCCTATTCCTCCTTTCCTCCTTTCCTCCTATTCCTCCTATTCCTCCTTTCCTCCTATTCCTCCTTTCCTCCTATTCCTCCTTTCCTCCTTTTCCTCCTTTCCTCCTTTTCCTTCTCTCTCTCTCTCTCTCTCTCTCTCTCTATATATATATATATATATATGTAATATTTGTATTTATTTCTGTACCTCAGCCCATGTCTCTGAGGTCCAGGTTGGTTTCCCATACCTGAGGGCAGAGCTCATGGCTCTCTGCAGCTCGCTGAGAGGAGGCTGCAGCCAGCTGGGGTTGGGCTCTGCTCCCTGGGACCAGGTGGTAGAACAAGAGGAAAGAGCCTGAAACTGTGCCAGGGGAGGGTGAGGTTGGAGGTGAGAAGAAACTTCTTGCCTGCCAGAGTGGTCAGGCACTGTCCCAGGCTGCCCAGGGAGGTGGTGGAGTCTCCATGCCTGGAGGTGTTCCAGAAAGCTGTGGCCATGGCACTGTGGCCATGGTTTGGTACCCATGGTGGGGCTGGGCTGCTGGCTGCTCTCAGAGGGCTCTTCCAACCCAAAGAATTCCAAGATTGTCTGACAGATTCCTTGAAGAGCTGCACCTTCAGTTCCACTGTCCTGAGCTATGGAAGCCAGAGGAGTCCTTTTCTAGAGCTTCTCCTAAGGCTGAGGTTCCTGCTGGCTCTCCAGAGCATCCAGAGGGGTGGGACAGATCCAGCAGAGCCACCAGGACTGCTGTGACAATCTGCTGGGGGGCAGAGCTTTAGACGCCTTTGATCTGCTGTAAGCACCTGAGGCAGCAGGAGCCCTGAAGTTAAACACTTGGTGATTAGGAGACCACCCAAGCGGTGCCCCCACAGCGCAGCCTGCTGTGAGCTGAGTTGTGCAGGGAGAGCCCAGGCTGCCCAACCTGCTTTTGTTCTGGGTTACACTGGGCCAGCTGAGGCAAACTGCAGCATCACAGAGCCCATCCAGGGACCTGTGAGCATCCCAGGGGGCATCTGCACCTCCTGAGAAGAAACTTCTTGCCTGAAAGGGTTCTTGTAGCCTGGCACAGGCTGCCCAGGGAGGTGGCTGAATGCCCATCCCTGGAGGGGGGCTCTGTGGGTAATTGTGTGTGTGGCAGCTTCTGAAGCTGTGCCCAGGATTCCTTCGCAGGCCTTGTGATCCACACACAGAACACATTAACCACTCCAAGCTCTTCTGAGCAATGCCTTTCTTGACACTTGGCATCCCCTTTTGTGTTGCACAAAGGGGAAAAGTCCCAGGCAGGGAGCTGTTAATTGGCAAGGTGAGGAATGAGCCTTTGATTACAGGAGCTACAGGCTGGCTGCAGTGGGCTCTGCTTGTCACTTTTAATTCTTTTTAATCCCTGTCTGCATTTCATTAGCAGAGCTCCATCCTCCTGCTGGCCCTGCTGTGGTCCCTGGGATGCAGGCGGTGGCTGCAGCCCTGGCATTGGGTATTTATAGTCCCCGGGGCGGCTGCAGATGATTGCTTTGCCCCCCTCCCCCCCCCCAACACACACAGCAGGCAATGCCTGTGGACTGCTGCTCCCTCCTGCCAGCTCGGTTCTCTGAGCAGAGCTCCTGCTCCTCCCCTCCTCTGCCAGGGCTTAGGCTGCCCAGCAAAGCCAGCAGCCAGCTGGAGAGGGCAGCTCGGTTCTCAGCCTCTCTCTGCCGCTCCAGTGTGCTCTCTCCTCTTCTGCTTAGGACTGCTCCTACCTCCTCTTGTGTTTAGAAATTTTCTGTCTTCCTTTGCTGTTACAATTTTCTCTCTTCCTCTTCCTCTTGCCTTAGGATTTGCTGCCTTCCTCTTCTGGTATGGAGTTTTCTGTCTTCCTCTCCTGTTAGGATTTTCTGTTTTCCTCCTCTCCTGTTAGATTTTCTCTCTTGTTCCTCTCCTATTAGAATTTTCTCTCTTCCTCTTCTTCTCTCAGGATTTGCTGCCTTCCTCTTCACCATCCTCTTGGCATCCTGCTCCCAAGCTCCATGCCTGCTCTGCAGTTTTCCTAACAGATGATACAGGTACTGCAATATCAATTAAAATTAGTTGAGGTCTCCTAATGCAGCTATTAAAGTAGCCCTGTCCCTCTCCCGTGCCCTCAGCCCTGTCCCTCTCCTGTGCCCTCAGCCCTGTCCCTGTCCCTCTCCCGTGCCCCCAGCCCTGTCCCTGTCCCTGTCCCTCTCTCTGGTGCTCAGCTAGTCACAGGCTGGTGACATTTAGACCGTTTTCAGTTCCTTTGCTTCTCCTTGGCCAAAGCAGTGCTCAGCGTCCCGCAGGGCTTCCCAGCGTGACTCAGGATCCGGTACTGGATGATGGTTTGAAGAGAAGGTCACTGAGCAGGGGAGAGCTCAGTTCAGTACCTGTGGGACATGGGAGGCAGCTCAGCACTGCCTCTGCTGTGCAGCCTTTGAGCACTGTGCTGGCTGCACACAGGCATGTTTGGGTGGAGATTAATATTTGCCTTCGGAGGCTGAGAAGAGCAAGATAAGGCAAAATAAGTTATAAGAGAGAATCCATCGATACAGGATTGATGTGTCTGCCGGTGCGTTAGTGTGTCAGCCGGTGCGTTGGCGTGTCCGTCGGTGCGTTGGAGTGTCAGCCTGTGCGTTGGTGTGTCTGCCGGTGCGTTGGCGTGTCAGCCT
>VWZE01002717.1:11463-28970 GCA_013396675.1 Eubucco bourcierii | reverse complement strand
GTGATGGGTTGGACTTGATGATCTCTGAGGTCTCTTCCAACCCTTGCGATACTGTGATACTGTGATACTGTAACTCAGCAGCTGCTGCCCCCAGCCTCAGCATCTGCCGAGTTGGTCACTGGTGCAGTCTTCACCCCCAGGTCTCTGAAGATGCCCTGGCTGAAAGGTGTCCACCTTGAGAGGTGCTAGATACCAGTGCTGACACTGGGCCTAACTGGGCAAGTGCTGAGCAGCCAGAGAGGAGGGAGGAGCTCTGCCTTAGATGTCACAGAGTGGTGGACTGCTGTGGTTGGAAGAGCCCTCTGGCACCATCCAGCCCAACCATCGACCCAGCACCACCACAGCCACTGAACCACGGCCCCAGGTGCCAGGGGCACACCTTTCTGGAACACCTCCAGCCATGGGGCCTGTGCCAATCCCTGAACACTCTTGCAGGAGAGGAATTTTTCCTCATCTCCAACCGAACCCTCCCCTGGCACAGTTCCAAATCATTTCCTGTCCTGATCCTAGGGAGCAGAGCCCAACCCCAGCTGGCTGCAGCCTCCTCTCAGGGAGCTGCAGAGAGCAATGAGCTCTGCCCTCAGCCTCCTCTTCTCCACACCAAACACCCCCAGGGCCCTCAGCTGCTCTCTGGTTTCCTGTGGGTTTAGTCAGCTTAGTTTCAAGTGGTTGTTGTGGGAGGGACACCTCCATAATCAGCACAGCAGGGAATCACAAACCTGTGCCATGCACTGCAACATAGAGCAGTGCTGCTGCTGAGCACGACGGCAGCAGAAAGCAGCAGCAGTGGCAGCCAGGCTGCTCTGCCATCCTGGGCTTTCTGAGGACAAAACAGGTCCTTCAGCTTTGCAGGTACTATTTAGCCACCAGTGCAATCCCTCACCTCTCCCCTGAGCAGTGCTGCTGCTCCTGCAGCTGTCCAGGCTCTGTAAGCAGCTGCACAGAGCTTTCAGTCTGCACCAGCTTCGGTGCTCCTGTCTGAATCTTTCAACCCAGCAACCTCCTGCAGTTCTCCAAGGGCAAGTGGAGGGTCCTGCACCTGGGTAGAAACAAACTCTGCACCAGCACAGCTGGGAAGCAGTTCTGGGGAGGTGGACTTGGGGGTGCAGGGAGCCAGCAAGTTCCCTGTGAGCCAGCAATGTGCCCTGGTGGCCAAGGTGTCCTGGGGTGCATTCAGAAGAGTGCAGCCAGCAGGGCAAGGGAGGTTCTGCTGCCCCTTTGCTCTGCTGAGGCCTCATCTGGAGTAGTGTCCAGTTCTGGGCTTCCCAGTTGAAGAGGGACAGGGAACTGCTGGAGATGATTCAACAGAGGCTATGAAGGTGCCGAGGGGCCTGCAGCAGCTCCGAAGAGCAAAGGCCAAGAGCCCTGGGGCTGAGAGCCTGGAGTAGAGCAGCCCCAGAGGGGATCTGAGCAATGCTCAGCAAGAGCTAAAGGCTGGGGGGCAAGAGGCTGGGGCTGGGCTCTTGTCAGTGGTGCCCAGACAAGGGGCAATGGGCACCAGCTGGAGAATCTTCTTTGATGTGAGGGTGTTGGAGCTGCAGGCTGCCCAGAGAGGCTGTGGAGTGTCCTTCTCTGGGGACTTTCAGAACCCTCCCGGACACAGTCCTGTGCAACCTGCTCTAGGGCACCTGCTTTGGCAGGGGGCTTGGATCTGATGCTCTCCAGAGATCTTTCCAGCCCCCAGGACTCTGTGATTCTGCCTTTTGCTGTGTCACTGCCCAGGTGAGCACTGCCATGGGGAGCTGTGGGCACTGCTGCAGAGCCTCTGCACTGCTCCTGGCTTTGAGCTCTGCTGGAGGCCAAGGCTGAGCTGCTGCCAGAGGTCCAGGCCAGCCAAGTGCTGCCATTCCAGTCTGCCTTGCCCACTCCAGCTCAGGGATGCAGAGAGCGCTGCCCACAGAGCAACCTCCAGGGGAAGGTTTGGGCTGTTCTCAGGAAGGGCTTCCCAGCAGGGAGGTGTTCAGTGGAGGACAAGGAGCTGCTGCCTGCTGTGCTAGGATCAATGCTCTGGGACCCTGAAGGCTTCCTCTGGAGGAAAGGAAACTGCTTGGGCAGTACCTGAGAGGTCTGATGATGGCAAACGCCACAGCACGGCACACCACCAGACCTGCTTCTGCACAGAGCAGCAGAGGGACCTGGGGCTGGTGAGTCTGCAGAAAGGGAGACTGAGGAGAGGCCTCCAGGCTCTCTACAGCCCCCTGAGAGGAGGTTGCAGCACTCACTGCAGCCTTGCTCCAGACTGGCAGGAGAAATGTTCTGAGGGCAGCAGTGCCCCAGAATTCTCACCATGTCACATCCTGCCTCTGCTGCTCTGCTGGAATGCTGATGTCAGCCTCCATTCTTTATGCTTCCTTCATCTGCTTCAGCTTCTGGGATGTGACACGACCTGATTGTCTGTTTCAAGGAGCTGTCACTTCAGCCTGGCAGAGATGCTGGGCTGCAGCTGCTCTGAAGCACAGCAGCTGGGCTGCAGATGCCGTTGCAGAATCACTGTGACTGGAAAAGACACCTGAGAGCTCACCCAGCCCAACCCTGCTCTGCCTCTGCCAAGGCTGGGGCTGAGCCATGGCCCTCAGCACCACAGCTCTGCCTCTGGGAAACACCTCCAGGGATGGGCACTCAGCCACCTCCCTGGGCAGCCTGTGCCAGGCTCTGAGAACCCTTTCAGGCAAGAAATTCCCTCTCATGTCCAACCTAAGCCTCCCCTGGTGACACCTGAGGCCATGTCCATTTGCCCTCACACCTGTTCCTGCCCCCAGCTGCCCCTGCAAGGTCCCTTTCCCCTTCCTACCTGGATCAGCTCAGTCATTGAAGGCTGGAGCTATGGAGCTGCTGCTGGTGTTCTTGGAAGGGTTGCTAATTAACATGTAAATTAGCAACTTAAGGCTCTTTAAATCGGGAGAAAACCCCATGGGACACCTCCTTTCCTAGCTGCTAATGACAGCCTCTGCCTGCAGGACGTTCCTTAAGCTCCTCATTACCTGAGGAGTTCCAGGGCTGGCAGTGCCCTCATCAGGCTCCTTCCCTCCCTCCCTCCTCGCAGCTGCACCTTTGCCTTCCCCACGGCTTACTCCTGGGTCCCAGGCAGGAGGAATCAGGTCCCCTCTGGGGCTGGTCCTCTCCAGGCTCAGCACCCCCAGGGATGTCCAAGCCACCAGCCCTCCCCACAGCCTCTGCTGCACTCTCCAGCAGGTCCCTGTCTCTCCTGGGCTGGGGGTGCCCTCTGGAGAGCCCCTCCAAGCCGTGCCCCCCATGCTGGCTGCCAGACCCTCAGCCTGCATTCAGAAGCAGGGACTGAGGGCAGCTGCCTGTGCCGTGCTACTCAGGTTTGCACTGCTGATGCCTGCAGCTCCCAGGGCACTGCTGAGCAAAATGGGATAAATCTAAATATTTATGTTGAAATTATTTATCCCCATGTGCAGCTCTCCTCCAGGGCAGGCAGCTGGAGCTGTGCCTGGATTATTTAAGGAACGAGATGAATCATTTGGGCCTCGCTGTCCTCCTTTCTCAGTGTCTTCTGTTCAGATGTTTGGGAGGGCTGTGCTGAATCAGGAGCTCTGGTGGCTCTTAAGGTCAAGTCCTACCAAGTCTTGCTTTGAACGGTGACAGACAGGGACAGAGCACTGCAGGCTCACAGAACAGCTCAGGCTGGAGGGGAGCTCAGAGCTCATCTCCTCCATCCCTCCCTCCATGGGCTGGGACACCTCTCAGCCGGACTCAGCTGCTCCAGGCCTCACCTTGGGATTGATTTGATCAACAACTCTGCCAAGTATTTGCTCTCCTGCTCAGATCCTTGAATGCTTATGGTTGGCAAAGCCCTCTGAGCTCACCCAGCCCAACCATGTTCTGACTCTGCCAAGGCTGGGGCTGAGCCATGGCCCTCAGCACCGCAGCTCTGCCTCTGAGAAACACCTCCAGGGATGGGCATTCAGCCACCTCCCTGGGCAGCCTGTGTCAGGCTCTGAGAACCCTTTCAGTCAAGAAGGTTCTTCTCATGTTCAACCTGACCCTGCCCTGATGCAACCTGAGGCCATTTCCTCTCCTGCAGCGTGTCTAGAATCTACACCTGTTGTCATTCTGTTAAGTCTTGCCCCTCTGCACTTTTCCTGCCCTAACTCACGGGCAAGACTTTAGGTGAGCAGCTGATTCCTGCAGAGCTGTGGTGGTTGTGGGGTGGTAAAGTCCAAGAATCCCTCACAGACTCACAGAAAGGTTGGATGCATTGGGCTGGAAGGGACCCTGGGAGGTCACCCTGTGCAGCCCCCTGCAGTAAGCTGTGTCCCAGGAGCTCCACAGCGTGCCCTGGGGAGGCTCAGGACCTTTCCTAGCACAACCATGTCAAAGGCAGCCAACCGCAGCACACCTGTGCAGGGGCACAGCGGCAGCCGTGGGCAGATGAGGCACTCATTAGCCTCCCTTCATTACAAGCGTTAATTAGTCTCTGTAAATGTGTCTCGCGGGCAGAGCTGCCCCAGGCTCGTTAGCAAGGCTCAGCCTTTGCAGTTTGCTCTTGTCGAGGCTCCAGCAGGAGCCCTGGCAGCGGTGAGGGCTCCTCCAGTACCTTCTCCAATCGAACTGCAGGGCAGCTGCCAGACCAGGCAGAGGAGGTTTGTGAGAGTGCCAGACAAAACCAGTCACAGAGTCACAGAGCTGCTTGGGTTGGAGGAGACCTCTGAGACCATCCAGCAGCCCAGCCCCAAACCATGGCCCCAGTGCCATGGCCACACCTTTCTGGAACACCTCCAGGCACAGAGAGTGCACCACCGCCCTGGCAGCCTGTGGGTTACTCACAGCAGAAGATGAACAGATGTCCCTCCCTGCCCCCCAAGTAATTCACTCCTGCTAAAGCCCAGTTTAGCCTTTGATTGTCTGAGCCAATCCTCTGAGAGCACATCTCAGTAAATAAACTGATTCCAGAAGGCTTCCCCTTGGATTTCAGTGGTTTCCAAACCACTCTAACTCGGGGCTCTCAGTACCACAGCTCTGCCACTCTGAAGGGCTCCGTGGGCACTCACCCACCTCCCTGGGCAGCCTGGGCCAGGCTCTGAGAACCCTTTCAGCCAAGAACTTTCTTCTCATGTCCAACCTGAACCTCTCCTGGTGACACTTGAGGCCATTTCCTCTCCTCCTGTCCCTTGTCCCTAGGGAGCAGAGCCCAACCCCAGCTGGCTGCAGCCTCCTCTCAGGGAGCCGCAGAGAGCAATGAGCTCTGTCCTCAGCCTCCCCTTCTCCACCCCCAGCTTCTGCAGCTGGATCCATCCCACCTGGTAGCTTTCCTGTGTCAGCTGCTTTAGGTGATCCTGCTCTAGGGCAAGGGGGGTTGGACTCCATCTCCACAGGTGCCTTCCACCCCTCAGCATTCTGTGAAACCCAAGTCTGCCAGCAGAGGTGTTCCCAGGGCTCAGTGCTGGGCCAGCTCTCCTTCATGTCTGGAGAACAGGGCTGGGGCTGTTTAGTGTGGAGAAGAGGAGGCTGAGGGCAGACCTCATTGCTGTCTATAATGGTTGGGAGGGAATGGCCTGAAGCTGCTCCAAGGGAGAGTTAATTGGAGATGAGAAGAAACTTTGACTGCCAGAGTGGTCAGAGCTTGGCACAGGCAGCCCCGGGGGTGGTGCTGGGCTGATGGTTGGAGTCAGTCATCTCAGAGGGCTTCTCCAACTTTAACGATTCTGTGAACCAGGAAAACTTCCTCTAGGGTCTGGTGTGGTGTGTGCACTGGTACAGCTCAGCAGGGCTGGGTCTGCATGGGAAGCTCAAAAGCTCTCACTTGATCCTGGGGCTTTGTTAGCCCAGAACAGGATTTTCCGCCTCCTCTTCAATGACAGCAGTTGAAGTTCTTCTTGACTCCTTGGCTGCTTACCAGAGGCAGTGAGATGAAGAGGAACTGCAGCTGCTGTGCACATCCTAAGTCTCTTCTCTTCTTGTTCTTTGCATTCAGAGATTGAAAGATTTAAAACAGAGGGAATTTGCCCGAAATGTGGCTTCCAAGTCATGGAAAGATGAGAAGAAGCAGGAGAAGGCCCTCAAGAGGCTCCACCAGCTTGCAGAGCTCCGGAAGCAGTCAGAGTGGTGAGCATCCCACATGGGTACCACCTGCAGTGCCCTCCTCACTCTGCCACAGAAGAAATCCAGCAGTTGGCTCTGGGCTATGGTGGCACTGGGCTGATGGTGGCACTGGGTGATCTTTGAGGGCTTTTCCAGCCCTGATGGCTGCCATCTCTCCTCGTCCACTCTGTCCTGTGTAGAGCTTGTGCTTACCTGTTCCCAGAGAACCATGAGCTGCACTGGGTTGGAGGGGACTCTCAAGATCAACCAGCCCCAACCCCCTGCCATAGGCAGAGACACCTCCCACCAGCACAGCTTGCTCCAGACCTCATCCAGCCTGGCCTTGAACACTCCAGGGAGGGGGCATCGACAACCTCCCTGGGCAACCTGTACCAGTGTCTCCTCACCTTCACTGTCAACAATCTCTTCCTCATCTCCAGTCTCAATCTCCCCTCTCCCAGCTCAAAGCCGTTGTCCCTGGTCCTGTCACTCCCAGCCCTTGTCAAAAGTTCCTCTCCAATTGTCCTGGAGCCCCTTCAGGCTGCTCTGAAGTCTCCCTGCAGTCTTCTCTTCTCTGCACTGAACAGTCCCAACTCTCCCAGCCTGTCCCCATAGCAGAACTGCCCAAGCCCTCTGACCATCTTCATGGCCTCCCCTGCACCTGCTCCAACAGCTTGGCCATAGAATGGGCTGGGCTGGAGGTGACCTCCAAAGGTCATCCAGTCCAGCCCCCATATTGTCAGCAGGGACATGCTCCCTTTGCCCAGCCTGACACAGTCCTGTCCTCCCCTGACTACTGCGCTCAGCTTTCTCCTCCCTCTCTTCATTGCCTTACAGCATCAGCAGGAGTGGGCCCTTGCTCAAAGCCCCCAGACTGGTGGTGGAGAAGCAGCAATCAGCAGATGGCAGTTTGCTCTGCAAGGGTGGCAAGTTGCCAGGCAGCTCTCAGAGAAGCAGCAGGAGGGAAGGAGAAAGTTTGCCCAGCAGTGTCCTAGACAAAGAGCAGCTGACGGTAAGCAGGCAGCAGCGCCCTGCTGGCAGAGCCCACACGCCTGGGGGCCACAGCTCCCAAGTGTTCCCGGAGAGTGCCAACACTGCCCCGAGGGCAGGAGTGTCCTTCTCCTTCTGGAAGAAAGTCCCTTTGAAGCTGGAGTCCTCAGCCTCCCTTTTCAGTGAGAACTGCGAGGAGGCAGCAGACTGCAGCGGCTCCCTGGGCCAGACAGCAAGGCAGGCTCCGGAGGGCTGCGGCTCCGGCACGCTTCTGGAGGAGGAGGTGACAGCAAGCTTGGACAAAGGGCCACCTGCTGTGCCAGCCCCACCGGGTCTGGGTGCCAGCGCTTCGAGTCATGGAGCTGCAGAGCCCAACATGCAGGAGGACAGAAGTAGTGATGGAGCAGCAGAGGACAAGGCCAGTGCCCTCCCTTCCTTCTCCAAAGCCACAACACAGCTTTCAAACGTGGACTTCTCTGGGCTCCGAGAAGCAGAGCAAGAGAGCAAGCTGCAGAAGCCTGAGCAGCTGCCAGCAGCTCCCCCCTCAGCAGAATGCCCACACTGCCCTCCATGCCCACAGCCCAGCGCCCACAGGCACAGTGGTGCCCACCTGCCTGGGCAGCTGCCCGAGCTCCCGCAGCAGGCAGTGCCTGAGCTGGCCTCTGCAAGGAGCAGCAGTGACAGTGCTGGGGAGGTGCAAAGAGAGAGGCCTGCAGAGAGTCCCAAACCCAGCACTGGGCACACCGAAGCACTTCCGAGGCAAGCTGGAGAGGGCAAGCCCCGGGCACTGCCCTTCCTGCCAGTGGTGAGCAAGGATGGCAGCACTGCCCTGCAGTGGCCCAGGGAGCTGCTGCTGTTCACCAAGAGCCAGCCCTGCATCTCCTATGGCTGCAACCCTCTCTACTTCGACTTCAGGCTGGCCTCACGCCCCAGAGGTGGCAGGCGGCAGGGGGCACAGGAGGCCAGGTGCAAGGGGCACCGCCAGGCTCAGCCTGCAGGGGAGAACCAAGCCTCAGCGTTAACGACCCAGGAGCAAACGTCACAGCAAGCAGATGGCCACTTGTCCAAACCAAAGAAGATGAAAGGTTCCCTGACCCCAGGCAGAGCCAAGCAGAAAGCTGTGTCAGGTGCAGGGAAGGGAGGGGATGGGAATGGTCAGAAATGCATTGCAGAGAGCCTGAATGAGAACCCACCCAAAGTGCCTGCTCACCTTGAGGGCTCACACAGCACTGACCTGCCACAGCAGCATCTGCAGAACACAGCTCTGGGAAGCTCTTCCCAGCACCTGGTCCAGAGCTGGGAAGGAAGCAGACAGAGCATCAGGAGCAAAAGCATTTCCTTCTCTGCTTTTATAGCTAGGCTTAGAAAGCCCAAGGCTGCAGGATGCCATCTGCTGTGCTCTGAGGAGAAGCGTGGCCACCAGGAAGACTGCAGAGCCCTGCCAGACACAGCCAGCTGCAGCAGTGACATCAGTGACAGCAGCAAAGACTCTGGTGGAAGTTTCCTTAGTTCTAAATCCAGTTCCAGCAGCAGGTGTTCAGAAAGTGAAGGCTGTGAGAGTTACAGGAGGTGCTGGAGGTGCCCTTCTCCTCCAAAGCTCTCCTCTGAGAGGCATTCCTGCTCTTCCCACTCCTCTGTGAGCAGCACGAGGAGTGACCTGAGTCCCACCTCAAACCATCACAGCAGAGGTCACCCTTCGGTGCGTTGCAAAGGACAGAACAAGACACCTGGCAGGAAGGGATGCAGCCACAGGAAGCACAGCGCTGGTGTCCCTCCTGCTGGCACGGGGGAGGCTTGGCTGTGCCAAAGCAGAAGGCACAGGAGCAGGAAGTGGGCACAGGGGGGCACAGTTCAGTGTGGAGCCTGCTGGAGACACAGTGTTCTCCAGCACAGAGACAGGTCCAAACACAGCAGGTGTGGGCACCAGCGTTTGGGCAAAGGGCACAGCAGAAGCAGAAGCTACCAGAGCTCCAAAAGTTGTTCCACCAGAGATTCCAGGAGCAGTGAAAGATCAAGCAGCAGAATATCAAGAGGGAGCCCGTCAGGATCCTTCCCCCAGGAGGCTGCCGGCAGTGAGAACCAAACGAAAGAGGAGGCAGAAAGAGTTTCCAACATCCAGCTGGGACAAGAGGAGACTGCAGAGGATGGGAATGGTGAGTCCACAGCCTCGGCCACCTGCTTTTCCAAAGCCCTGCCAGAGGATGTGCACGGGAGAAGCCAGCCCCTGGCAGCCCGGCAGCTGCCCAGGACGCAGTCCGAGAGGAGCCCAGGGCGGGTGTGCACCTCAGAGAGGCTTCCAAACACTTGTGGGCAGGGCTTGAAGGGTCGCTGCCGAAGCCACTGTGCCCTGCGGCTCGCCCCGCCGGCAGGTGACATTGCAGCGCTGCCTGTGCCGGACGAGCTGCTCGGCGTGGCTGCAGGGGACAGGAGGCATCGGGACACCAGCCTGAGGAGAGGCAGCACTGGAGCGCCAGAGCTCGGCAATGCTGCCGAGCCCAGGAGTGCTGCCCTGTCTCCAGGCACTGACTGTGATCATTGTCTTCTGCAAGACATCGTCCAAACAGGAGCAGGCTGCCAGAGCCCGAGCAGGAGGAGCACGGCGCTGCAGGAGCCACCCCCGCCCCTCTTCTTCAGTGAAGTGCAGCCCCTGCTGGCAGGCTGTGAGCCGGTACTCGGTGACTCCCCTGCTGCTCTCCCCTCCAGCAGCTACTCTGGTGTTGCTCATTCCATAGAGACCAAAGAAGAACTTCCTGTTGTGGCCATGGACTGTGCCCGGGCAGAAGGCAGCTCGGGCCCTGTCTGTGCCCACGCTGCACAGCACCCTGGTGGCACAGTCAGTGACCCAGAAGGGTGCAGGGAGTCCTTGTGCCCTCCCTTCCCACAGCAGCCTGTCACGTTCTCCCCAGAGGAGGTGGACAAGTACAGGCTGCTGCAGCTGCAAGCCCAGCAGCACATGCAGAAGCAGCTCCTGGCCAAGCAGCTGAAGGCTGTGCCCTGCCCAGGCCCAGCTGCAGCAGCTGCTGCCCTCCCTGCCCAGCAGCAGGGCACCCTCACCACCGTCCATCACACGCTGCTCCAGCGCTTTGTGCTCTCCGCAGCCCTGCACCCCCACGGCAGCCACCTCTCCCTGGCACCCCTGCACCCCCTCTCCCAGGCACACTTTGTGCCCATGTCCCTGTCCCCGCTGTCGCCAGCCCTGCTTCCCACCCACCCTGCTTTGCTGGCAGGGCACCCGCTGCACTTGGTTGCCGGCAGCCCCCTCCAGGCGTCCCCGCTGCTGCTGCCCGCACTGCCGCACGCCGCCTGCCTCCCGGCCTTACTCACCCCGCAGCTGCACCCAGCCCCCTTGGCTCACCCCCTGCTGCAGAGCCAAGAGCCCCACCAGCACTCCTGCTCCAGCCAGAGCCAGCAGCTCCTCTCGGCAAAAGAAGTGTTCAGTGTTTCCAGCTACCTAACCTAGCCCAATGCTGGCCCCCACGGCTCCAGCCCCAGGCTCAGGCACAGAAAGGATTCAGTTTTCTGGTGCAGGGCTGAGGGACATCTGCTGAGAGCACAGGGACAGCTGCTTTGGAGTCCACGTCACAGTCACAGAGCTGCTGTGGTTGGATGAGGCCTTGGAGGTGATCAAATCCAGCCCCTTGCCCAGAGCTCACAATCCCACCACTGCTGCTCAGCTCCCATCATGGGACAGTTGATTTTGGTCTCCCATCACTGAGCAAAAGCTGTTCCAGACCCTTCTATGATAGCATCCCCAGGAGGACAGGGTCCATCTAGAGCAGTTGTAAAGGTTTGTAAAGAGCAGCCTGAAGTGAAGGCTGTCAGCAGGATTGAGTGCCACAGGAGCAGGAACATCAGCACTGAGCAGGGATTTAAAGCAGAGCAGGCCAAGGTAGAACAGTCTGGAAGGTTTGCTCCTGAGAGTGGCAGCAGTGCAGCAGCAGCATTGGGCTGCTTCAGGTGCTCTGGGCTGAGCACAGAAGGTACCTGGGACCACAAGCCTCTGGCTTTTGCCTCCTGACCAAAACAAGCTGGGAGGCACCAGGATGAAGGGTGATGGCTGGAAGAGGAGGGTCACAACAGCATCTCAAGGATACTTCAGAGGTTGTATCCTTAGGATATGTTGCTGGAAGCAGCCCAAAGGCTGCAGTCTGACCACAGCCATGTCACAGCATTTGCTTAGTGTGGGTGCAGAGCCCCCAGTCAAGCATCCAGGAGGGTGAGGGAGGGAAGGAGATGGAGCAGTGTTCTTTGGCTACCCACAGAGTCTCCATCACTGGGCACTTTCAAGTCCCACCTGAACATGTTCCTGTGTGACCTGCCCTAGGTGACCCTGCTCTGGCAGGGGGTTGGACTCCATCATCTCCAGAGGTCCCTTCCAACCCCTAACATGCTGTGACTGTCCACCTGCAGCTGTGGCATTGGGTTTGTCAGGGGTGGGCTGTAGCAGCCCAGAGCTGTCCCTGCTCCATGCTACACACCAGCAGGGATGATCTGCTTCAGGAAACAAAGGGATGATGGTGATGATGATGATAATTAGATTTCAGTCCTTGGAAGGGCAGGAATCAGAGTTGTGAGAGATGTTGACCTTTAAAGGCCCCTTCCAACCCAAACCATTCCCATTCTGTGATGGCAAAAGCACAAGGGAGGGACGAAGAGCAAACCACCAGTGGCTGCCCACAGCACACAAAATGCCCAGCACTGGTGTTAGTGCCCAGAGGGCATCTTGTTGGAGGAGCAAGTTTTCAGCCTAGCTGAGCTGATTGGTTTGCTCTACCTGCTGCCATACTTGGGGTTCACAACCAATGTGCTTTACATTTCAGCAGCAGTGCCACTGAAAGCAGAACTGAGCTGACACACAGCCACTTTGGGTTTGTTTAGACTGAGCTCTGAAAGAGTTTCAGCATCCTGATGGCAGTGATGGATCCACTCCAAGTTAATCAACCTTAGCTTTTTTTATTCCTCATTATTGATCTGTTTTCTGTTAATCAATTAATATATTGACATAGGAATATATAAATATGTTTGTATTTATTTCCTTTCCTTTTTTTCTTTCCTCTCTTCCTTTTCCTATTTATATTCTTTTCCCATTTCCTTCCCTCTCCCTATATTTTGTTCTTGATTATTAACCCAAGGAAAAGAGGTCACTCACTCTGCAAAATCCCAGAGAAAACAGCTTCCTGGGTTGAACAATGATCAGAAAATCCTGTTGGGTTTTTTGAGGGGTTTGGTGACTGAAACTATTCTGGAGCACATCTAACACATACTTGTTGTGCAGATCTGTGCCCAAATGCCATTGGTTTCAAAAGCTTCTGTTTGAAACTGGGTGCTGTTGTGGCTAGGATCCCACGTGGGCAATGGATCCCACATGGGCAATGGTTTGAAATGAGACCAGAGAAGACTGAGACTGGATGTGAGGAGTTCTGCACCAGGAGGCTGCTGGAACACTGCCACAGGCTGCCCAGGGAGGTGGTTGAGGCCTCATGGCTGGAGATATCCAAGGTGAGGCTGGAGAAGGCTGTGAGCAAGCTGCTGTAGTGGAGGATGTCCCTGCTGAGTGCAGGGGGTTGGACTGGCTGAGCTTTGGAGCTCCCTTCCAACCCAACCCATGGCAGACTGGATGTAACTGAGCAGCTGAGGGCTGCAGTGCCTGCCCAAGTGTCTTCTGCCCCACAGCAGCTCAGGGAGTTGCAGCCCTGCCATGCTTTTTGAGCTGCCTGAAGGAGCTCCTGGGCCTGTGGGTCCCTGCAGTAAGCACTGGGCTGGTTTGGGGTTTTTACTAACAAAGGCTCCCTGGTCTGGATCATGCCAAGCCTGTCCTCTTCCTGCCAAAAGGTAGCAAACATTAATAAACTGAATCCTGCAGAATGATGCCAACCCCTTGGGTATTTTCAGCTGCAGGAGTGAGCTGCAGCTGATTCCCCCCCTCTGGCTGGCATCCTGGCATCCCTTACAATGCTTCCTGGCAGCTTTCCTGTGTTACACGAGTGGGTTGTATAAATGGAGCTGGAAAGAAACATTCCTTTGGAAAACAATAAATTAGTCTCTCTATGTGGCTTCTGCAAATGCTTTTGCTGGCTCAGCCCCTCCTGGATACTGGGATGCATGGAGTCAGTTTGGAATTGCAGCTGGTCGAGCTCCCTGGGTGATGCCTCTGAGCTCTGACTCCTCATGCTCCTGGGGAAGGTCCTTGGGTGAGGAAGCTACCAGAAATCAGCCAGAGTTTGTCTGGCTACAAGCAGCCTCCCAGGACCCAGGCACAGGAGGCTGATTCAGAGGTGTTCTGTCTCCTGCTCAGCCACCAGGCACATGTTTCCACTCCACTCTGCAGTCACTTTGTTCTTCCCTTATTTTCCTTTCCCTTTTCTTCCCCCCCACCCTTTTCTTTCCTCTTTCCCTCTCTTTTCTCCTCCTCCCTTCCCACTTAATTTTCCTCTTCTTTTCCCCTTCCCTCTCCCCTTCCTGCAGTGTTCTTCTCTGCTGTCTTGCTGCACACTCAATGACATCAGCAGAACCAAAGAGGACACTGAGACAGGACAGCAAAATGAGCTCAGGCTTCTTCAGGGGTGATGTCTGAGTGCAGTTTGTGCCCCCCTGCCCCTCCAGCAAACCCTCCCTGCACTCAGGTTGGGTTGGTGATGCAGAGCAAGCATCTCATGTACAGCTGATCCAGAGGACTGAGTGCAGCCCCTGCCATCCCCCAGGCACAGGTGGCTGGGGCTGGGGCACTGCTGCTTTGCTGAGATTGGGACCCACTGCTGGGATTGCTCAAAGGCTTCTCTGGCCCAGGGCTGAGGGAGGTGAACTCCTTCACCTTTCAGGTGATGGCAATGCTCTCCCTGTGCTCAGCACCACCAGGCTGGTCCCTAAGCCAACACCTTGCCTGTGCAGGAGGCCTGCAGCACTCCTGCAAGGTTTGTGTTTTCTCCTCTAGACACCATTGTCTGCCCCAGGAAACGCAGGAGCAGCCAAACAGGCAAGGGAACAACCTCCAGACCATTAAACCTAGAGCTCATAGAGTCAGTAAGGCTGTGCCCTGCCCTGGCAGAGTTTCAGGGCAGTTCCTCTCCTCCTATCACCTGGCACTTGGCAGTTGCAGTGTGGGGCATTCACTCTGAACCACCCTGTGCTGAGCAGTGACCAAGCTGCTGCAGGGATGTGCCTAGAGGAGCTCTTGGCTGAGATGGCAGCCAGCAGGGACCCTCTTCAAACCAACCTCAGCCCAAACTCCTTTCTAATGGCCTGGCTATAAAACCCCCCAAAGCTTCACAGAGCCCAGCAAGCAGTGCAAGCAGCTGTGCTGCCTGCACTTAAGTGCACATCTAAGAGTTATTAGAGTGCACACCAAAAAAACCCTCACCCAATCAATATTTCATTCTTCCAAACCGATGAACTTTTTACAGCCACTAAATTTGTCATTTGCAAATCAATAAATTAAATGTGTTTAGCAATTTTAATACCCCAGACTCTTCTGTGTACTCCTAGCAGGGCCTGTCTGCAAATTAACAGCACTGATAAATAAATCATGGGGAAGGGAATGAACCAATTAGTCTCAGGCAGGCAGGGAGCAGCCATCTCCACACCATGAGGTGCTCTGTGCAAAAGGGGCAGGGAGGAGCTCACTTCTTTACTTCTTGAAAGTGATTTTTTTTTTATACAAGCACAGATCCAGGCTGGGTGAGGAGTGGCTGAGAGCAGCCTGGAGGAGCAGGCCCTGGGGGGGTCAGTTGGTGCCAAACTACCCAGGAGCCACCAATGGTCCTGGCAGCCCAGAGCCAGCTGTGTGCTGGCTGCAGCCAGAGCAGGGAGAGCATCAGCACAGGGAGGGGATCCTCAGACCTCACCTGCAGCACTGCCTCCAGCTCTGGGGCACCCAGCACAGAGAGGACCTGGAGTGCTGGAGAGGGTCCAGAGGAGGCCATGAGGATGATCAGAGGGTTTCTGGAACAAGCTGCAGAAATAAAGAACCTCCTGTGCATCACCTTGGGTTCCTCTGAACAGTTGTCATTGCATCAGGTGAGCAGAGCCAAGCCGAGTGCCACAGTGGGGTTCTGCATGTGCCAAGGACCTGGCAGTGCTGGTGGACAGCAAGGTCCCTACCAGCCAGCAAAGTGCCCTCGTGGCCAAGGTGGCCCAATGGCATCCTAGGGTGTGTGAAGAAGCTGCAGGAACCCCTCTGGGGCTGCTCTTCCCCAGGCACATCACCCTCAGGGCTCTCAGCCTTTCCTCACAGAGATGAGCCCCTCCACTGAGCTCTCTCCAGTAGTTCCCTGTCCCTCTTCAACTGGGGAGCCCAGAACTGAACACAGTGCTCCAGATGTGGCCTCACCGGGGCAGAGAGAGGGGCAGAAGAACCTCCCTTGCCCTGCTGGCCACACTCTTCTTGATGCAGCACATTGCTGGCTCATGGCCATCCTGCTGCCCTCCAGCACTGCCAGGCCTTTTGCCCAGAGCTGCTCTCCAGCAGCTCAGCGGGGTTGTTCTTCCCCAGGAATAGGACTCTGCTCTTGCCCTGGTTGAGTTTCCTTTGGTGCCCCCAAGCTGGCCAGCCCAGGACCCCTGGGTAGCTGCCAGCAGTGCCCCCAGGGTTCAGGATCTGTCTCAAAGGGAAGGTCTGAGGCTGGAGTCACGTTGAACGTGCAGAAAGCTGCCAAGCTTCCAAGAGCCTTTTCCCTTGCTTCCAGGGCTTTGCTTGCTGAACCTTTGAGGTTCCAGATGAAAGCTGTGCTCTGGAGTGGAGCTCTTTGTCATTCCAGCAGCACAAGGTCCCCACTCCTGGCTGTCAGAGGAGCACAAAGCTCTGCTCTCAGGTCTTTCATTTTCCCCTTTTAAATCTGGATATTGGGGGAGCACAGGGGGAAAGGAGCAAGCAGCTGCCAGACTCTTCACGCCTCCCCCATTACATTTCCTACCTCTATCTGGAATCTCAGAGTGGTGAGGCTGGAAGGGACCTCTGGAGACCACGGAGCCCAAGCCCCCTGCCAAAGCAGGGTGACACAGGGCAGGTCACACCTAAACAACTCTGCTAACTCCCAGTGCCAGAACTCCAAGAGACTACCTCAAGTGAAGAGCAGATCAGGCAGCCCAACCCTACTGCTTCTGCAGCCCTGCTCATCATTGCAGCAGCAGTAGGATTAGACCTGAGGGACTGAGCTTGTGGAAGCTGTTCACAAGCAGCAAAGCATCAGGGAACTCCAAGTGACACTGCACAGCATCACTGTTGGGGGCCTCATTCCCTCTTACCCACAAATGAGTGTTCAACATGAAAAATGACTCTGTCAGCAGAGACTTCTCAGAACCCACCTTGATCAGAGGCCTGCACTGCTTGACTGAGATAAACTGGCAGCAGGCAACCCAAACACCTCATGAATGCACAGAGTCACAGAGCTGGTTGGGCTGGAGAAGCCCTCTGAGACCCTCCAGCCCAGCCACCAACCCAGCCCCACCATGGGCACCAAACCATGGCCCCAGTGCCATGGCCACAGCTTTCTGCAACACCTGCAGGCATGGGGACTCCACCACCTCCCTGGGCAGCCTGTGCCTAGTCCATGACCACTCTGGCACCAAAGAAATCCTCACTGATCTCCAACCTGACCCTCCCCTGATGCAACCTGAGGCCATTTTCTCTCCTGTCCCTCGTCCCTAGGGAGCAGAGCCCAACCCCAGCTGGCTGCAGCCTCCTCTCAGGGAGCTGCAGAGAGCAATGAGCTCTGCCCTTGGCCTCCTCTTCTCCACACTAGACACCTCCAAAGCCCTCAGCTGCTCCTCCCCAGCCCTGTTCTCGAGACCCCTCCCCAGCTTTGTTGCCCTTCTCTGGCCCCACTCCAGCCCCTCACCAGGGTGAGGCCCCCAAACCTGACCCCAGCCCTTACAGCATGGCTGTAGCAGCAACGAGTCCAGAGGAACCTTTCATGCAGCTCCAGCTCCCAGACCAAGCCTTGCTGCCCTCAGAAGCCTCCCTGAAGGCTCCCAGGTGTGGGGCTCAGCTGCACAGAGTTCTCTGCTAACAGCACTCCCAGCCCTGCCTGCAGCTCAGATGTTGCCTGTTAGTGCCTGATTGGGGGGGGCAGAAAAACTAAAGCAGGTGTGAAATTTGCTGTCCTCATCAGGTGTTCCCGGGGGGAACATCTCTGCGAGGTGGAGCCTGCCCTCCACCCATGAGCCTGTTCTCGGGGACCTGCTTTGGCAGGGGGTTGGACTGGGTGGGCTCCAGAGGTAACCTCCATCCTACATTGCTCTGTGACTGAGGGGCTGGGGGAGCTGGAGCTGCTCAGCCTGCAGGAGAGGGCCCTGAGGGGACACCTTCTGGCTCTGCAACTCCCTGAAGGAGGCTGGAGCCAGGCGGGTCCTGTGGAGCCGCAGCAGCTCTCTGCCATGAGGTTAGCTTCGGCGCTTGTGCCCTGCCGAGGCCCGGCCCGGGGCGGAGCGGAGGCAGCAGCCACAGAGGCTTTGCTTTGGGTCTCGGCTCGCACGCT
>VWZE01002717.1:0-11021 GCA_013396675.1 Eubucco bourcierii | reverse complement strand
GAGAGAGAGAGAAGAGAAAGAGAGGAGAGGGAGAGGAGAGGGAGAAGAGAGAGGGAGGGAGGGAGAGAGAGAGAAGAGAAAGAGAGGAGAGGGAGAGGAGAGGGAGAAGAGAGAGGGAGGGAGAGAGAGAGAAGAGAGGGAGAGGAGAGGAGAGCCGAGCCGAGCCGAGCCCACGGCGTTCAGACAGAAACATCCCCCCCAGGCAAGCACCCAGGGCACAGATCAGCTCCTGGGCTACAGCTAGCCCAGGGTGACCCCGCAGCAGCCTCCAGGGTTTGAAGAGCACCTGGAAGAGCTAGAAAGGGACTTACAACACCGACCTGGAGTGACAGGATGAGAGGGGATGGCTTCAGACTGCAAGCAGCTGGATGGGGATGAGCCACGAGGAGGAAATGTCTGCCCATGAGGTTGGGCAGACACTGGCACAGGTTGCCCAGGGAGGCTGTGGCTGCCCTCTTCCTGGAGGTGTTCAAGGCCAGGCTGGATGAAGCCCTGAGCAAGCTGTGCTGTTGTGAGGTGTCCCTGCCAATGGCTGGGGGTTGGGGCTGGATGATGTTTGAGGTCACTCCCAACACAGAGCCCCCCATGGACCTGTAGTGCTTTTCAGGACCTTGCTGTCCTCTTCCAAGGTGAGTGGCAAAGACTCATAGAATCAGAGAACNCTCTCTCTGGCAAGAACCTCCTCCTAACATCCAGCCTGAACCTGCCCTGGCACAACTTGAGCCTGTGTCCCCTTGTTCTGTCCCTGGGTGCCTGGGAACAGAGCCCAACCCCACCTGGCTGCAACCTCCCTTCAGGGAGCTGCAGAGAGCAATGAGGTCTGCCCTGAGCCTCCTCTTCTGCAGGCTGCA
The DNA here is from genome assembly GCA_013396675.1 of Eubucco bourcierii. NCBI lineage: Eukaryota > Metazoa > Chordata > Aves > Piciformes > Ramphastidae > Eubucco > Eubucco bourcierii. Next base: position 10,170 of record VWZE01002717.1, on the reverse strand, counting down.
CACCCCCAGCTCCCTCAGCCTCTCCTCACAGGGCTGTGCTCCAGGCCCCTCCCCAGCCTTGGTGCCCTTCTCTGGGCACCTTCCAGCACCTCAACATCTCTCTTGAATTGAGGGGCCCAGAACTGGGCACATCACTCAAGGTGTGGCCTGAGCAGTGCTGAGCATGGGGGCAGAATAACCTCCCTGCTCCTGCTGGCCACACTGCTCCTGAGCCAGGCCAGGATTCAGTGAGTTTTATTCTGTATTTAGCTGTTTGCTAATCTGACATCTTCTATTCTTCACTCTTCAAGCCAAAGGATCCTGCTCCCAGATTCCTGTCTGACAGGAATATTAACCTGACATTTGTGTTCCATTTCCTACTTGGAAACCTGAGCCACACAAACCTCCCTCATACAATAGGTCTGTGTAAAAACCTGGGATTCAAAGGGAGTGTTTCGTGGCAGGAGTGAGCTCCACAGCTTGGAGGGCTACAGAGCCCTCAGCATCCCCTGGAGCCACCTCCAAACCTTCCCCAGGCAACACAACCTTCAGGTGCAAGAAGAACAAATCCCACACCTCCATCTCTGCCAGCAGTTGGTATCCCCAGTGTGGACACAGATCTTACACAGGCTCAGAGGTATCTTTGTGAAGCAAGAGAAAAAGGGATCCTACATTTCTGTTCTCTGCCAGCTCCCTCCCTTTACAGCAATTTACCCCCCAGGGATCACCTGGGGGAGTTCTGATTCCAGCTTCCTTAGAACTCTCTGGGACAGACAAGCCCCACCTGGCCCTGCACCTCCTCATCCACTTTAGCAGCTGCAGGGCTGAAGCCTCAGTCTGAGGCAGTTCCTGACATCAGCCCCCGTGGAGATGGATTTCAGTGTGGGAACCTCCCTGCAGCTCCTCTGCAGCAGATGCTGGCACAAGGGATTCGTTTAGCTCTCTTCTGCTGTGCCTTCATTTTTGTGTTTCTCTATACCCCAAAGAGAGATGAACTGGAAGTGTTCAGCCTGGAGAAGAGGCTGAGGGGAGAGCTCCTCGCTCTCCACAGCTGCCTGATGGGAGGCTGGTCCTGGTACAAGCCACAGAGTGCTGAGTTTGAGTTGTTTGCTGGCATCTTTAATGAATAAATGTTCTCAGATTCTACACTTCTGGTTCAGCCTAGGTGGCAGAAGTAAAATCATAGAATCATAGAATCATAGAATGGTAAGGTTGGAAGGGACCTCAAGGATCATCTAGTTCCAACCCCCTGCCATAGGCAGGGACACCTCCCACTAGTACAGGTTACTCAAGGCCTCATCCAATCTGGCCTTGAACACATCCAGGGAGGGAGCATCCACAACCTCCCTGGGCAACCTGTGCCAGTGTCTCACCACCCTTACTGTAAAGAACTTCCTCCTAACATCCAGTCTAAATCTCCCCTCTGCCAGTTTAAGCCCATTGCCCCTTGTCCTGTCATTGCAGGACCTTGTAAATAATCCTTCCCCAGCCTTCCTGTAGGCCCCCTTCAGATACTGGAAGGCTACTATCAGGTCCCCTCGAAGCCTGGTGCTGGTTCTGGAGGCCAGGACAAGCACAGGCACCTGCCTGTGCCAAGGCTTGCTGCAGCTACACCTACTTGAGACCCAAGGCAGACCCTGTGCTGTCCTGGAGCTCTCCTATGTGTCATTGTTTCATCTCTCGGCTGCCTTCATCTCATCCTTTGGCTGTTCACTTGCACTTCTCTCATACAAGAGAGGAAAATGAAATGTCAGAAGCTGATAGCAGCTGAAAATTGGTTCTTACTTTGGTCTTTGCAGGGTTTGATTCCCAGCGCTGCTGCTGCCTCCCTGTGTCATCTCCCCCTGGCTTTGTCTTCGAATTCAGCTCCATGAGCCAGAGCGAGCAGGAACTTGCCTAGAAGCTTGCAGTGAATAGTAAGCAGCAGGACCCCCTTCAGCTGTCAGCTCCACACCCTGCAGTACTGCTGGCACCTGGGCAGCTTGGCCACCTCCTGAACTTAACAGATTGGCACCACTGGGGACGCGGGGGGCAATGCCCCTGCTTCACCTCACCCAGGTGCCAGGAGCATTCCTCCCCTCCCTTTGATGGGATCTGTTTTACAAAGTGCCTCAGCACCTCGGTGTGTGTGAAGAGAAATGTTTCTGGGATGGATTCAGAGCTGGGTTGGGTTGCAGGGCACCCTCAAGGTCGTCTAGTTCCACGCCCTGGAGGTGAGAAGAAATTTCTTGCCTGAAAGGGCTCTCAGAGCCTGGCACAGGCTGCCCAGGGAGGTGGCTGAATGCCCATCCATGGAGGTGTTTCCAGAGGCAGAGCTGTGGTGCTGAGGGCCATGGCTCAGCCCCAGCCTTGGCAGAGTCAGAGCATGGTTGGGCTGGGTGAGCTCAGAGGGCTTTGCCAACCAAAGCCATGCCATGGATTCCATGCCCACATTCAGTGTCTCAGACACTTCATTCACAGAGAAAGGAAAGAGAGAAGAAACTTCCCCAGTGCCAGAGTGCTCCTGCAGGCTGCACAGCCTCCGGATTCTCTCCCATTTGTGGATCTGTCATTTCAGGAAAATACCCAAAATTAGCTCCTGCAGAAGAGTTTCAAACTTGATTAACTCAGGATTGGGTGATAATAGATGAAGAGGAGGTAAGAGCCGTTTCTGGCTATTGCCAGAGATCTGCTCTGAATAGCTTTCATTGTCCACAATTGGGTGTTCATGAGGCCCCTTCAGGCATAATTCTCTCTTGTCCTGTGAAGCCTTTAAAACCAGAGTTGAAATTGAACGAAAAATAGCAAGATAGAGCAATTTCAGCCCTTCTAGAGTAGCCTCTCCAAAGCCATGTCCTATTTGGGGTGACACTGCCTGCTTGGGGAAAGGCAGCAGTGAGGAGAGAGGGGGCGAGGGAAGGGAAATCATTTTGTTCAATTTGCAGAATCTGATTCAATGAAAATAGCCAAATTGGATCATCCCAGCCCAGTCTGCTTCCTCAGGAGGTGGAACTGCAGTGTCACTCTGAGCTCTGTGAGGGAAAGGAAATTAAAAAGAGGCTTTCCTTAAGGGCCAGGGCAGAAAGCTTGTGCTGGGCTCTGCTGCCTGCCTGCCAGTGCACAGCATCAGGCACCACTGCTGCTCCATTGCCTTTCCTTACAGGCTCAGGTGATTTTGCTCTCTCAAGACCATGTTCTCCTGTGACCTCCAAAAGTAAACTTAGACAAGGAGCAGACTTCAAAACTGGTTTGGAAGCTGAGCCCACACGAACCAGAACTTTGCTCCAGCTGATTTGTTTCAGTTTCTCTATGGTGGGATGAAGGTTGGCTCAGAAGAGAGTCAGGCAGTGGAAATCTTTTTGTTTCCTCCTTATTCCTTTTGTTCCCACGGGAGGCTGAGAGCCCTGGGGCTGTCTGGTGCTGTGAACTGCTGGAGAGGGTCCAGGGGAGGCTCTGAGGATGCCGAAGGGCCTGGAACATCTGTGTGAGGAGCAAGGGCTGAGAGCCCTGGGGCTGGGAGCCTGCAGAGGAGCAGCCCCACGGGGGATCTGATCAGTGTCGCACAGTAGCTGAGGGCTGGGGGCAAGCAGCAGGGGTCAGGCTCTGTTCAGTGCTGCCCTGCGACAGGACAAGGGGCAGAGGACACAAACTGCAACCCAGAGGACTCCACCTCAGCATGAGGAGAAACTTCTTTGGTGTGAAGGTGCTGGAGCCTGGAGCAGGCTGCCCAGAGAGGCTGTGGAGACTTTCAAGCCCCACCTGGATGTGTTCCTGTGTGCCCTGTCCTAGGTGATGCTACTGTGGCAGGGGCTTGGGCTGGATGGTCTCTGGAGGTGCCCTCTAACCCGAAGGCAAAACCATTCTGTGCCTGTGATTCCATGAGCTGGGCTGGTGGGAGGTGTCCTTGTCTGTGGCAGGGGGCTGGAAGCAGCTGATGCTGAAGGTCCCTTCCAAGCCAAAGCAGTGTGTGGCTCTGGGAGCTGCAGTGCATGGAGTGATTAAAAAAGGAAGAAGGGTTTGTGGGCCACTTCCTGGGTGGTGTGGAGGCAGAAGCAGACATCCAGCCCTCCAGGGCTATTTTTGGCACTTCTCAGAGCAGCACTCACAGAATGTTCTCTCCTGGAGGAAAAACCCAAGGAAAGAAAATGGATCAAGAGGGAGCAGCACTGGGGAAGGACACAGGAGAAATGGAAAGGTTTCTGTCCACAGCCCCAACTCTCCCAGCCTGTGCCCATAGCAGAGCTTCTGCAGCCTCTGCTCATCTCGGTGGCCTCCTCTGGCCCCACTCTGTCAGCTCCAGGTCCTCCTTGTGCTGGGGCTCCAGAGCTGGCCCCAGCACTGCAGGGTGGTCTCAGCAGAGCAGAATCCCCTCCCTGCTTTGGATGCAGCCCAGCACAGGGTTGGTTTCTGGGCTGCCAGCTCATGTTGCTGGCTCATGGGGAGCTGCTGCTCACCTGGAACCCCCAGGTCCTTCTCCTCAGCTCTGCTCTCCAGCCACTCTCCACCAGGCTGTGTGTGTGTGTCCCCTGTCACATCTCTCACTGAGGCTGGTTGGTGATTTTCAGGCAAGCTGTGGCCATGGTTTGGTGGCCATGGTGTGGCTGGGCTGCTGGCTGGGCTGAAAGGTCTCAGAGGGCTCTTCCAGCCCCAACAGTTCTCTGGTTCTGTGATTTCTCTTCCCATGACCAGGCTCACAGAAAGACAAACTTCCAGGCTCCTTCTGTATGTGCACAGGTGGGACAGAGAAGAGCCCTCCCAGTGCCCTGAGGCAGAGTTCTCAAAGCACAGCAGGGCTGAGCAGCTCCAGGATCCCAAGCAGGATGATTTCTCATTTGGATGAAATCAATGATTTGCTACAATGGCTCATGAAGCTTTATGAAAAATTCTACCACACCCCATCAACATCCAACATGCCATGAGAATCCAGCAGGCAGGCCTCATTAAGATTCCACCTTTCCTCCCTGGTACCTTGCTGCAGAAAGTGATGCATGTGGCCATTGACAAAACCTAATAGTTATGTAAAGCAGAGCTAATAGCTGCCTGGGAGCATCACTCTCCTGCTCTTGCTGATTACACACAGATACCAACAAGCAAATTTATCTACATTAAGCATCAAGGATCCCTCAAACTGGCAAGCTGGAGGTTGTTAAGTCATTAGTGTCCTCCTGTGACAGGATGGCTTTTCAGAGCAGCACAGAGTGTCAGGGGGTAATAAAATCCACTTAGAAAATAGCTTCTTAATAACCACCTGAGCTGGCAGCCCAGAAACCAGCCCTGGCCTGGGGTGCAGCCAGAGCAGGGAGAGCCCTCCCTGCTCACAGGGAGGGGATTCTGCCCCTCTGCTCTGCTCTGCTCTGCTCTGCTCTGCTCAGCTCAGCTCAGCTCAGACCTCACCTGCAGTACTGCCTCCAGCTCTGGGGCACCCAGCACAGGGAGGATCTGGAGCTGCTGGAGAGGGTCCAGAGGAGGCTGTGAGGATCTTTAGAGGCTGGAGAAACTCCCATGTGTGGACAGGCTGGGAGAGTTGGGGCTGTGCAGCCTGGAGGAGAGAAGGCCGCAGGGAGACCTCAGAACAGCCTGCCAAGACCTGAAGGGGCTCCAGGAGAGCTGAGGAGGGACTTTGGACAAGGGCTGGGAGTGCCAGGATGAGACACAAAGGCTGTGAGCTGGGAGAGAGGAAAGGGTGGGCAGACACTGGCACAGGTTGCCCAGGGCAGCTGTGGCTGTCCCCTCCATGAAGGTGTTCAAGGCCAGGCCCTGAGCAAGCTGTGCTGGTGGGAAGTGTCCATGTCCATGGCAGGGGGTTGGGGCTGGATGGTCTTGGAGGTCCCTTCCAAGGCAACACAGTCTGTAAACCTGAGACTCGGCTCTGTGATGTGCATCAACAAACTCTGAACCTGACAGGGGCTTCTCCACTTACCCTGCCCACCCCCAGCAGTGCAGCTGCATCCTCTCTGTCAGAAGAAAAAGCACAGCACAGAAGCTGTCAAAGCAGGCAGCTCTCAGACTGGAGATGAAGCTGCAGTTGTCTAAAGTCAGGGAGGAACAGGATGATGCCAAGTCTGGGTGAGGGAGGTGGAGTGTGAACTGTTCCTCCTCCTCCCTTTGAGCAAACCACCTCCGGGAGCACTGAGGAGCTGCTGCCTTTGGCATGACAATGTCTGCCCTGTGGTTTGCACCCAGAGCAAACAGATCAGGGTTTGCTCACAAACTGCTCTCCCTGCCAGCTGGAATCCCCGGGACAGCTCCTCGGAGCATCAGGAGGAAAAGGGCAAAGCCCTTCCCAGCAAAAAGGCAGGAATTCTGGACTGCTCTTTCTGCCCAGAAACCCAGGAACAGCTGAACATGCACAGACCTTCCTCCTGCAGGGCTCTTTGCAAACCTGGCCAGCCTGGACCCCGAGGCCAAGCCCAACTCCATGGGATTCATCAAGGCCAAAGGCTGGGACCTGCACCTGGGCTGCAGCTGTGAAGGCTGCAGACTAGGGCAGAGTGGCTGAAAAGTGCCCCCAGCAGCAGAGAAAGCCCTGGGGGTGCTGGGTGACAGCAGCTGGAGATGAGCCCAGATAACTAAGGGCACCAGCAGCCTGGCCTGGATCAGCACTGGTGTGGGCAGCAGCACTGGGGGCAGTGCTGCAGGTGGGGTCTCAGCAGAGCAGAGCAGAGGGGCAGAATCCCCTCCCTGCCCTGCTGCCCACACTGCTTTGGATGCAGCCCAGGCCAGGATTGGTGTCTGGGCTGCCAGGGCAGGCTGCCAGCTGCTGGAGAAGGAAAGTTGTCTGGCAGCACCCAGAGGTGACTGCATCCCACCCCTGCAGTGCCTGGGCTGCAACAGCTTCTGGACACCTCTGCTGTAGTGCAAGGTGTGGGACACGATTGCTGCTGACCCCCTCAAACACCAATTTACCAGCCACAGATTGCTCTGAGCCAAAGAAATCTTCACAAGGCTGTAAGCCAAGCCCTGAGCTCAGGTCTCAACCTGTAACTCAAGTCCTGAGGGGGCTGGGGGCTGGGAACCCCTTCAGGCTGTGGCCCTCAGCAGATCCCTGCTCAGGCTGCTCAAACTGATTTTAAGACAGACGCAGGCTGGGGGAGGAAGGCACCCAGTGTGCAGGGGCACCTGAGCAGATGGGTGGGGGTAGAAATCATTCCTATTTTATGGCATTTCAGTCCCAGAAGCACAGAATGGTTTCAGCTGGAAGAGCCCTCTGAGACCTCCAGCAGCCCAGCACCACCTTGGGCACCGAACCTGCCACAGTGCCATGGCCACAATGTGCTGGAACTCCTCCAGGGATGGGGACTCCACCACCTCCCTGGGCAGCCTGTGCCAAAGCCTTGGGGTTGTTGTTTGGTTTTTTTTTCCCAAATCTGAACGGAACAGTTTAGAGATTTATGAGAGATGCAAATTCCTTCAGTCCCTGCCTCCCAGAGTCACTTCAGAGGAGGATCAGAGCATTTTCCTTCCCGGCTGCCAGAGCGATGTGGAGGGAGGGAGAGGAGATGCTTAAGAGAGGGAAAAGAGAAACAGAGACTCAAACAGCATCAAAACAAAACACTTGAAGGCTGTTCTCACTGAGGGTTGTTAGAACGAAGCAGCTTCTTATGGCAGAGACTGCTCTTGGCAGAAAACTCTTCCCACGGATCAGCTTTTGATCCAATCCTACCAACGAGCCCTGCAGTGAGCCAAGGCTGCCGCTGGGCAGAGACCACAGCCTGCCAGGATGGGCTGGGTTGGAAGGGACCTCACAGATCTCCCAGTTCCAACTCCTGCAGCAAATACATTTTTCCTCATCTCCAACCTAAGCCTCCCCTGGCACAACCTGAGGCCATTTCCTCTCCTCCTGTCCCTTGTTCCCAGGGGGCAGAGCCCAACCCCAGCTGGCTGCAGCCTCCTCACAGGGAGCTGCAGAGAGCAATGAGCTCTGCCCTCAGCCTCCTCTGCTCCACACTAAACACCCCCAGGGCCCTCAGCTGCTCCTCCCCAGCCCTGTTCTCCAGACCCCTCCCCAGCTTCCTTGCCCTTCTCTGGCCCTGCTCCAGACCCTCAATGTCCTTCTTGGGGTGAGGGCCCCAAAGCTGACCCCAGCACTCCAGCTGTGGCCTCCCCAGTGCTGAGTGCAGGGCACAATCCTGCCCTGCTCCTGCTGCCCACACCAGTGCTGATCCAGGCCAGGCTGCTGGTGCCCTTCTTGGCCACCTGGGCACACCCTGGCTCACCTCCAGCTGCTGTCACCCAGCACCCCCAGGGCTTTCTCTGCTGCTGGGGGCACTCTCCAGCCACTCTACCCCAGCCTACAGCCTTCATGGGGTGGTTGTGCCCCAAGGGCAGGATCCAGACCTTGGCCCTGTTGAATCTCCTCCCATTGGGCTCAGCCTGGCCAGGTCCCTCTGCAGAGCCTCCCTGCCCTCCAGCAGACCAACCCTGCCTGCATCTTGGTGCCACCTGCACACTGCCTGCAGTGCATTCCCTCAGCAGGCAGCTCTGGAGCAGAGCAGAGAGCTCCCTGCCTGGCAGTTTCAGTGACTGACCTCTCAATTTATGAGCATCCCCAGCCATAAAGCTCAGCCTGAACTTCCTAATGGCACATTTTATGTGACAAGGGTGACAATTACAATCTATGGTTACTGCAGACACCCTTTGGTGCAGGGACAGAAGCTGGCATTAATTACACCCCCTGCCATTTGTCAGACTTAACTTGGCAGGCTACTGAGCTCTGAGCCATCTTCAGCTGGACTTCTCCAGTCCCCATTTTCTAACCCCCTGGAACAAAGGTCATTAGAGGTAAGAAAAATGAGAGGCTTGCTTTGTCCTGACCCAGTTACAGATGTGCCAAACCTCTGCCACACGGCACTGGCATGGCAGGGGGCTGGGCTGGATGAGCTCCAGAAGTCCCTCCCAGCCTCTCCATTCAGTAGCCCCCACACTGCTCCATGCCAGAGCAACAAACACTCTGAGCTGCCTCTTTGCCCTCAGCCAGTGCTGCCAGTGGGTGCCAGATCTCCCCTTTGGGGCCTCACTGGGGCACTGCTGGCTCAGGAAGGCTCTCAGAGCCTGTGAGCAGCTCTGTGTCACTCTGGCAAATCCCTGTCTCCCACCTTTCGTGTGACTTTGGGAATGTTTTTAATGGATTCTCCTTACCACAGGTCAAAACTACTCCAAGGAGCTGTCCCTGTGCTCGGATCAAACCTCAGCCTCCTGCAGGAGGAATTGATTTTTCTGGGAAGCAAATCTTCTTTTCCCAGAATGCTGCCTCCATGCTGCCTTCCCAGACTGCCATTAGACTTATTTCATACTCCACTCATCCCCTGCTAATGATGATAGATTCTGTAATTATACAGAAAATCAGTAAACTGAGGAGGGGGAGGAACCTCCAGAATGAAGTTCTTAGCCAGAGAGCTGTTTAGAAAGATGCTTTGGGTCAGCTTTGCTGCTCTCAGAATCCCAGAGTGGTGGGAGTCAGAAGGGGCCTCTGCAGATCAGCCTGTCCAACCCCCTTGCTCCAGCAGGGCACCCACAGCAGCTTGCCCAGGGGAAGCTTGGAAGCTCTCCAGAGAAAGAGACTCCACAGCCTCTCTGGGCAGCCTGCTCCAGGCTTCCAGCACCCTCACATCAAAGAAGCTTCTCCTGAAGTTCAAGTGACACCTCCTGGGTTGTAGTTTATGCCCAGTTTGCACCACTGACAAGAGTCCATCTCCAGCTCTTGTCCCCTGACTCCTCAGCTCTTGCTGAGCACTGATCAGATCCCCTCTGGGGCTGCTGCTCTCCAGGCTCAGCAGCCTCAGGGCTCTCAGCCTTTGCTCCTCACACAGCTGCTGCACTGCTCCAAGCTCCCTGGCTTTCACTCCTCCTAGGTGTAAGAGCAAAGCCTTCATCTCTCACCTCCAGAAGCAGCCTCTTTAGCTTCATCTGATCTTTGCCAAGCTGGTCTCTTGCTGGTTTCCAAGTGCCAAGTGCCCCCTGCACTGAGCCCTGCAGCTGGCTTAGGGGCAGAATCCCCTCCCTGCCCCTGCTGCCCACACTGCTGGGGCTCAGCCCAGCACAGGGTTGGTTTCTGGGCTGCCAGCTCATGTTACTGGCTCCTGGGGAGCTGCTTCTCTGGGTTGAGTTTCTTCTTTTATGGCCATGCTGGGCTAATGGCCATGGTGGGCTGATGGCCATGGTGGGCTGAAGGCCACGGTGGTGTGATGGCCACGGTGGGCTGATGGCCATGGT
>VWZE01002716.1:104895-125274 GCA_013396675.1 Eubucco bourcierii | reverse complement strand
GGGGGGGGTTTAATGCTCTAAACTAGCCTCCAATTTTCTAAGCACAGTGCTTTTTTTTGTATAATTTTTTTAAACAAATACATCAAGCCATTTGCAAATAGTTGAAGGAGCAATGTTTATATGCCGCATCCTTACGCCATTTTAGAGTACCAAATTCTGATTCTGTATGTCTTACAAATAATTACCTAGTATTTCATGCCATGTTTCCTTGACTGAACCAGGGGAAGTTTAGGCTGGAGGTGAGGAGAAAGTTCTTCACTGAGAGAGTCATTGGCTACTGGAATGGGCTGCCCAGGGAGGTGGTGGAGTCACCGTCCCTGGAGGTGTTCAAGGCGTGTTTGGACGTGGCACTTGGTGCCATGGTCTAGTCTTGAGGTCTGTGGTAACGAGTTGGACTTGATGATCTTTGAGGTCTCTTCCAACCCTGGTGAAACTGTGATACTGTGATAGTTCAGAACCAAAGCCTGAGAAGACCACAAACTGGACAGATGTAATCAGTGTAAAAATCCGTAGCTGTTCTCTTTTTCTTCGTGGAGTATTTTTCTACAGCTATTTACAGGATGCAGGCATTGCCAATACCTCTTTGTATCTCATTCAGCATAATATGAATCAAGAACAAGTTTCCTCTGACCTGTTTGTTCACTTTGCACAGTTCATACTGCTTATACACTATATAATTCCTGAAAGACCAAATATTGTATAAATATAAGAGGGCGAAGCCATGGTATTCACTCTCCTTGAACTCACTCATGCACATCTCTACAGCTCAACATATCTCACACTACAGATCCACTTAGAGATGTATCTTTTCTTCTAAACTTCTTTGAAATATGTGTCTTTCATTATTTTAATTATGCAGTCATGTGCTATTCTGTCATATTGCCTATGTTTAAAAAAAAAAAAAAAAAAAAAAGTGAAATCATTTCTGTAATACTAGAACAACAGGCCTGACGCTGACACCTCTGGGTTTGTTTACACCCATGCAGAGGGAGAGCAAGATGCAGAGTCTCATGGCAGTGATTTTTTAGGCATCCTTTCCATCCATCCTCAACAAACATAAATGCGTGTAAAAGGTGTAAGGCAGAAAATGAAATCACTTCACTACAGAGGCATTGTGAAGTCTCTTTCTCTGTAGTCTTTCAAAACCCTCCTGGATGTGCTCCACTCTAACCTGTTCTTGGCAAACATGCTTTAACGACAGGGTTGGAATAGATGATCCTCAGAGATCACTTCCAACCCACTCCATTTTGTGATTCTGATTCTCTTACAGAAACAACAACAGACTGTAAATGAGAAATGTAAAGTTCTGGATTATTCAGCATAAGTTACACTTTTGAGCCATTAAATTGTGGTTTATTTTGGATTTGTGCTGGGTTTTTTGGGAGTTGTGGGTGGGGGTTTTGTTGTGTTTGTTTTGTGGTTTTGGTTGGTTTGGGTTTTTTTGTTTGGTTGGTTTTGTTTTTGTTTTTAGTCATTGCAAATGTTCTTAAAATGTCGGATATTTGTTCTACATGGTTTGACTGCTGAGCTAATATTTGTACAACCTCCATTGACTCGTTAGCCGTATTTTAAATAATTCTATTTTTGAATATTGGGAAATTTTTGGAAGAACTGCTATCCTTTTTGGTCTCCATCATTTGGGATTGCTAATATGACTTTTCCCCCTTTCTTTTGATTTACAAAATATCAAGAAAGGTCATATGTGGTCAAACAAAGGATACAAATAATGGCCATGAAATACACAACTGTTTTCTTCAGAGCTAACTGTAGTCATTGGGCAAATTTCAGAAGTGAATACATACTTGCAGGTTTTCCTCTAAGAGGTGCAGAGATGTTGCTTCATATGGTCCTTTCACCTTCCCAGTTATTTGTTCCTTTGTAACTGAAATTTGTAGTGTAAGAGATTAGACAGAGCTCCAGCCTGAAGAGTGAAATGTCAAGGGGGAGTCCCTCAACTACATGGCAAGGACTTCCTTTCCACACATAGGTATTGCTAGTTTTCTAGGGTACCACACTGCATTCCTGCAGATCATGGCTTTACACAGAGCTGTCCTTGAAAATCAGTGTAAGATTCTATCTAGTAAATGTTTTAGCTGGCATATTTCCCACAGAGTACCAAATCTTTCTTTATAGGGTACAGCGACTTCTAGCTAAACTCATTGTCCTGTTTGTTAGTTACAGTGTAATCTAGTAGATTTATCTGGTTCATCTGTATTAAATCCCATATATCCAAGATACCGTTTCTTTTTTCACACTTATGTAAGTCCCTGTCTGGCAAGTTCAGACAGAGTGATTCAGAATGACATTTCCAAATTAAATTAGAAGTCTGTGGTTAAATTGACTCTGAAGCTTGGAAATTGTGGACCTTTGACTTTGATATGCACTTTTCTCTTTGGCCTGATGTAGCATGAGCTTGTTAGTATGCGAGTCTCAACACGGATTTATCTGTTTGCTCAGGTTGTTTCTTAGCAGATGATTTCAGGGAAATCAGGCGAATTCAGGGCAAGGGAGTTTTATCAAAATTAATCGAGCTGGATAGAATTGGTGTGTGTAGGAGCATGCTGTAAATATTGTGTAGCATTTTGGCCTAGAGGGCACCCTAAGTACATTTTTTGCAGTTAATAAATAAATAAACACAGAAATGTTTTGACCAAACAGTCACATTTTTTAGCAAAGGAGACTGCCTTCTTTTTCACTCTTTGGGAGAGTCTCTATAGTCCTTAAAACACCAGCATTTGTCATTGAGTTTTGTAAGAGCAGATGCCAAGGAAATGTCCATGATTTGAGACGTGTACTCTTTTGTATTGAAGAGAAACCAGGTGCTTTTAGATATTGTAGTCATTGCTTGGACAGTAAGAATTTGTGTTAAAGAAGCTATTTGTGTGATAAGATTCCCTTGAAGAGAGGCCAGAGCCTGGAGCAATTTCTTCTCGCCTCTCTCCTTAACAGCTGTCAGGAACCACTTCTGCTGAGAGGTTTTTAATGTGGTGTTATAAAAGCAATCAGTTACTTCTTTTAAAATGTGGGGAGAATTAGTCTTAGTTTATTAGCAGATCTGCTAGCCAGAGATGGAAACTGCTGACTGTCTGAATACATCTAGTCTATTCACTGCTTCATGGAGCCTATAATCCTTAGAGAGTGTAAAAAATGTACAAGACATCCCTGAATGCTGAATTTTGCATTGATTCTTATCTCACACTTATTTGAAAGACTTTTGAAATCATAATCCAACAAACAGTTCTCTCCTGACTAAATCTCTGAGGAGACATTTTGCTTATTTTAAAAGGATGTAAAATTTCCTAAGCCAGTAAAATATGCCCAAGATACTGTAACTCGAGGTAGTGAATGAGGGACTTTTTGATGACTAGAGCTGAAAGCTTTCAAATTTCAGGGGATCCTCGTGGTCAAGAGGTATCTATGCCTGTCAGAAAAAGATCACAGTAACTCCATATAATCATTAGTCTGTGTAGAAGCTATTGCTGGTTTCTAAGTATTATCAAAGTGAGCCCAAATTTCATGGGTTAATCCTATTTAATTATAATGGATTTACTAATACAAGGAACAGCTGAGCAATCAGACCTTTATGAAGCTCCATATATACTGACATCGATCCATTAAATGTTCATTTCCTAGAAGTTGCAGCAAGTAAGTAATCAAAACTGTTAAAAATGCGGTTTCTTTGTTTGTAAACAGACAGGGTGACTTAAGAGCTTAAATACAAAAAAGGAGGCAAGAATGATGTTGTAGCTGGCACATGGTTTAGTTGAAAACCTATGAGAAACATATGTTTTGCTAAGAGAAGATGAGAAAATATATTGAATATATTAGGAAGAATAAACCCCATTTTGACTGAGTGAGCCTGCTGGAGGGTGAGATGACTATAAATACTAGTTCATGAGCAAACATTTTTGTACCTGCTACAGAGGGCTACTTATGCATGTGCTGCATGCACACCGTTTTTGTGTAGTAATCGTCTTTTGTAAACCATGAGAGGAAAGCATCTAAATGAACAAAATGGAAAGGACTATTGATAATTTGTGGAATAGCTGATGTATGTTTTATCTGACTTCAGACAGGAACACGTGAAATTTCTACTTGTTTCCAAAGCAGAATAAATTTATACCATTTTAGCAGCATTCATCCATTCAGATTTTAGGTTTAAATTGAGAGTTTGTACAACTAGACAGCAAATATGACTTTTCTGTCTTGGTAGGAAGTAAAGGAGGGAGTAGCTCCAAACTCCCCACTATGGGAAAACAAAATCGGGATCTCAGTAAAACAGATTTCAAATCTTAGATCTTTACAACTCCAAAGCTCTCCTGCCTTCAAATTGTTTTCTACAGTACACTGGCTTATCTCATTAAAGCTGACCAGAACTTTGGCAATTGAAGGTTTTCTGTCAAAAGAGGTAATTTTTGATAAAATGGAAATGTTTAGCTGGAGTATGCCTGTTATGGAAGAAAAAAAAATCTTTTGAAGAAATAGTGGAACAAAACTTCCATTTTTAGATGATGATTGATTTCATCTGAAGTAAAAATGATACTGTGCTACACAGTATAAAGTGTTTAAATGGAAAATAGAACAAAATACTTTTGATACCATCAAAATAGAATATTTCAATCACCCTTCAAGTGATTTTTAAATTGTGTTTCATGGGATGTTGAGAATTGTTCACTTCTCCTCCATTCCAGGAGGAAAAAATGTTCAACATGAGGAGGTTTCCCATGGAAAACAAATATTGCTTACAAGCCATCCCCAGCCCCTGCTCTGTTCTTGTCCTGGTCTTCTGCTTGTCTGACAAAGGCTCATGTGTCTGCAAAAATTGCAGTCATGGACTGTTTCTGAGAGAAGTGTTAGATCTGTGGTGAGGGCAGGATCATGACACAGAGGGCAGGGTCAGAAGGCAGTAGAAACGCTCTGGCTTGTATAGGGCTAAGAACAGTAAGACTACATGGTGCTGTTTCTCTATGGGGAAAGCCTTTGTTTCCACTGTGATCACTGGGGAAAGCTGAAGCCCTTTATTAAAGCATGGATGAAGGGGAATTTCTTCTCCCCCTATGTGCGTGTCTGGATGCTCCTCCAGGTCTGATGCTTGGCGGTACGTCTGTGAACTGGGTCTGCAGGGCTCTGGGGGAGCTTCATGGCCAGCATCAGAGGACAGACACCCCCTCCACTCCTGGCTCCCTTTCTGGGAAGCTAGGCACTGGCAAAGCCCTGGGCTGAGCATTCCATGAGGATAAACAGCACAACAAAGTTAAATAACTAGCTGTATGACAGTTTTTAAAAAAAGCGTAAATATTGTCACAGGGCGAAGGCACCCCGAGGCGGCATTCACTGCAAACCCTTCACTGAATGAGCAATAGTTAAATGCTTGTCCTTGCCTCTTTCTTTCAAAAGTAGGGCAAATATCTATAGAGTTCCCAGTGGGGAGGTAATCTAACTTTAACTTTCATATAGCCAAATAAAACACCCGAGACCTGTGTTAGGAATGCAAGCAGGTCGTCTGAATTATGATTATTCAATCTGGTTTTATTTTAATCTGACATGCCTCTCACGTGCTTCATTTAGATTCATCTTGACCTGAAAACTGTAATCTCAATGCCTTTATCCTTACAGGTGATTTATCTTGTTGCAGCATTTTTAAATTTTATTTTATTTTTTATATACTTATATAATATTTTAACAGCGAAATCGGCATATTTCACTGTCTCAGGTCTCAGGAGCATGGTCTGGGTCCCCTTCCAGCAGTAATCTCTTTTGCTCTCCCTCTCGTTAATTGGGGCAAGAATATAATGAATTAAGAACCGCGGGAGGTGAGAACAAACACCTCCCTGCAGCAGCAGCGTGATCCGGGTGATGATTGCTTGCTCGCTTACAAGACAATAGCCGAAGAAATTAAGGAGGGGGAGAAAATGACTGATCCTTCAGTATGAGATAATGGATGAGCCCGGGATGACCTGTTTTTTTCCTTGCGGTGAAGCGGTGCTGAAGACAGAGGGCACCAGCGCCCAGCCCACAGCCGTCGCCCCGCCGCCAGCGCGCCAGCTTGGGGCGGCCGGAGAGCCGCCAATGCCTGCTCGGAGCAGGCTGAGAGCTGCTGCCGCGCCCGGCCAGGTACGTCTCGGGGATAGCCCTCCAAATGGACTGCGGGGATCAGCCGTGGGGCTGCCTGTGGGGCAGGCGGTGCAGGCAAAATGCCTTCGGGAGACGGGCTTCGTGGCGGCACGGGAGAGCCTACTTCGGGCGGCTGTGCCTGCCTGCATGTGCGGAGACACAGGCAGGACGGCAGCTCTGCTCGTAGCATCGCCGTCCTCTTGACTGTCTCCAGCTCACTGCACCGCTCCGTGGCCAGCCCCGCCGCAGTCCCAGCTGCCTTCTCAGCCGCCTGGGAGGGACTAGGGACGGCGGCCAGTCTGGGGCGGTGTGTGCCGCCGCTGGTCTCCGTGTGTCAGGGTGTGTGTGTAAGTGTGAGTGTGAGTGAGCGTGTGCGAGAGCGAGCCTGTGTGCGAGTGTGCGTGCGGAAACCGCCGCAGCGGCGCCTGGCTGAAGGCAGAAGTTTTTGGGGAAGCGCCCAGCAGTGCCCGTGGGCAGCCGAACCAGCAGGGCCGAGGCCGGGACAGTGGGGCGTGGGGTCACGGCCACAGCGGGTTGCCGGGACAGCGGGGACCGACGGAGAGGGAGACAATGGGTCAGAGTTGGGGCGGGCAGGAGCGGCAGCTGTCCCGGGTGCTGACGGTGCCGCGGTGCAACAGGGACCGGACCGGCCTCGCCAAGCTCCTGTCTCCCCGGCGGCGGTGCAGCCGCGCCGCCTACCCCTGCTTCTAGCACGGCGTTTCCAGCCTTCAAGGCCAGTCTTACCACCGTTCCCCGCCCGAAGCCTGCGTGCAAGGCAGGCATGCCGGCAAGGCACATCAAGGACTTCGCTCGCCGTTGCCTTAGTAACTAATATGTATTTTCACCCGGTTGCATGTATGTGACCCTGGCCGAATTACAGTTTTGCCCCCTACACACGGAAAAGTTAACGTGAACTGTAAAGTAGTTCCTTTCTGCCTTCCTTTACTGACCTTTAAATGACATTTGTTGTCGCTGACAGGACAGGTAGCTCACCCTCTCTTCTCGCCTTCATTTTCTGTATTGGGAAAGTAAATTCCTGAGCTGAGAAAGATGAGTTCAGGTAGTCAGAAGGCGAGAAGAGAAACACTTGTCACCCCACCTTCGGGGCTGGGGCCGATGGGCCCAAGCTAGGACGCTTCTCTCATGAGCGAGGCACATCGTGAAACTTTCAAAAACTTCCCAGGGGTGGAGGGAAGGGTGTGTGCCCGCTGCAGGTGAGTGAAACAGCCGCCCTGACTTGGAAGGTGGACAGGAAAAGAATCGTATGTGCGTATGCATGATTTTATGTCAATGCAGATAAAGACACATTTAAATCCCTCACGGAACTTCCTTTTGAGAGGTTGATGAAGCAAATTGCTCTGAGTATTTGTGAAACAAATTATTTTCTGTAACTGGACGGGACTGCTTTGTTGACCTCTGGTTTGATATCTATTTCCTGATTAGCCTGTTTTATTTCCTATTTCTATTCCACCAGGTTAAAAGTCACTAGTATGATGGCTGTCTCGTCACCTTCGAGAGCAATGCTGTAAGACTTTGCTGTGATGGTTATTTGGAGCAACTTGAGCGTTAGAGGGAGGAAGTGGATGCCATTTCCTTCATGTCCTTAAACCATGTGCAGGCAAGAGGAGCCCGTGAAATTCGTAACTTGGGTCTGGATGACATCGTGCAACAAAATGATTGGTGTGCTGCTGGTCTTTTTCCCTGCTCTGTTCCTGGAGATGGACGTGCTACCCCGGAGCGCCGGGAGGAAGGTGCTCCTCTCCGCAGGCTCCTCGCAGCGGTCAGTGGCTCGGATGGACGGGGATGTCATTATCGGTGCCCTCTTCTCTGTCCATCACCAGCCCCCGGCTGAGAAAGTGCCTGAGAGGAAGTGCGGGGAGATCCGGGAGCAATACGGCATCCAGAGAGTCGAAGCCATGTTTCACACTTTGGATAAAATTAACGCCGACCCTGTCCTGCTACCAAACATTACCCTGGGCAGTGAGATCCGAGATTCCTGTTGGCACTCCTCTGTGGCCCTGGAGCAGAGCATCGAGTTCATACGGGACTCCCTCATCTCCATCAGGGACGACAGGGACGGGGGTACCCGCTGCATCTCTGACTCTCAGCCCCAGCCCCAGAGCAGAGTGAAAAAGCCCATCGCGGGGGTCATCGGCCCTGGCTCCAGTTCGGTTGCTATCCAAGTCCAAAACCTGCTACAGCTCTTCGACATCCCCCAGATCGCTTACTCTGCCACCAGCATCGACCTGAGCGACAAAACGCTGTACAAATACTTCCTCAGGGTGGTCCCCTCCGACACCCTGCAAGCCAGGGCTATGCTTGACATCGTTAAGCGATACAACTGGACCTACGTCTCCGCCGTCCACACGGAAGGTAGGTATGGGGCAGTCCATAACCTCTCCTGAGAACTCTTCCAGCCGGCCCCGGTGCTCTGCGCTCTCCGCGGGGGCTGCGCAGAAACGTACCGGTGCTGGGTTACCCGCTGGGACCCCGGGGGAGCCAGCTGACTCGCCGAGAGAGCACCGGCCGCTGCCCCCGGGAATTCCGTCAGGTGAAGGGAGGAAAGTGCTGGAGGTGGGTAGTGAGGTTTCCACGGCGCACAGGAGCACGCCTCGGCGCCGCCGCGGTTGCAGGCAGCGGGAGGGGTTTCAGCAGCGCAGGAGAGCCCGCAAGAAATCGGGCGTCTTCCAGGCGGTCCCGTCCCCCGTCCTCGTTCTCGTACAGAGTGGTTCGTATATTCCTAAATGAAAGTTAACAGATGAGAGACCATTTAGACCCGAAGCTGGCAGCGGCGCCGGCCGCACAGTGGTGGAGTCCAGAGGCTGCCCGTGGTGGGCTGGTGCGCAGGTTTTACACGCACGGTCGCTACCACCACGGGAGGCTGGCAAAACAGAGTCACGGCTCGGGAAGGACTCCTAGATTAGCTGCTGGCTTTGCTGCATGTGGATGCTCTTTCTGGGACTGCGAGCACAAAGGAAAGAAACCTGAAAATGCCTCTGCAATCTGAGTAGCATCTGCAAAGCCACGTCCCGTGGGAAAGAAAGGGTGTTGGCTAGTTTGTCAGCAGGTCGGGGCAAGCATGTTTTTGTGCAACTTGAGCATCAATACAAAAAGATTTCTCTGTACAATCTGTTCATAGTCAACAGGTTTTATTCAAATATCAAAGGAGAAAATATCAAAAGTAAAGGTATTTTAAGAAGGTAGACCAACATAAATTATAGAAGTAATTGTGTTTGAGAGAAAGCAAACTATAGTGATATATTCGTGTGACATTCCTGTAGCCCAGTTATGGTCTTCAAAATGGGATTTTTAAGCACAAGGTTGCAAACCTGAGCACCTTCTTGCTATAGTTTGCATCTATTCTGTTTATCTGACTGTCTCTTTTGTATAGATGTGATTTATGATTCCTTCCAGTTACTGAGCTGACTCCACATCTCTCATTCTCACAGAGATGACTAAGTAAAAACAGTTAAGAACATACATTATGATGAATAAATAAAATAATCTCCAGGAAGAGTTTGATATACAAAATTCAAAGGTGAATTGAATTAAATTGGACACCTAAAACACAAAAGTGTGGCAATTTCATGGGGGGGTGTGTGGTTAGTAAGAGCAGAAAGCAATGACCTGACATTTGCAGTTTATTTATGCTCTTTTTGGATGAGAAAACAAACTGCTAGCAAGAGCTGGACATGAGTCACTAAGATTCTCTGTTTCTGACAGACACAGTTAGATCTTGTAGAAGGCCAGGGTGAAAAATAAACATGAAAAGGGTACCTTTTTTTGATTGATTATAAATTGCTATCAATCCCTTCATGGCACTTCAGAGAGCTCTGCTAACTCACAGTGCCTGAAGGGCTTCCTCAAGGGACCTGGGCCCTCAGTCCTGCAGACTCACTCATGAGTGAGACCTACCTCTTTTACAAAAGGTGTCAGTTTGTGAAGATTGTTTCTTCATTGATTTTAAAATTATCATTATAAGTAGTAACTTCAGTCATTGCTTGTGAGAAATTTTAAATAAATATCTGGTTTTATGAGTATGTTACTGACTGATGAAAAATGCTTGTAGCAAGATATTTTTGTAGGCTTTGAAATGTTACATTTGAAAACAATGGCTCAGTTCTATCCCACAAGGCTCTCCTCTTAGGAAATGTCACAAAGTTTGCAAATTATGCAGCTTGAGATGCGTCTTTTCTTTTAAAAATTAGTATTATTCTGTATGTGCCATAACTGTATTGTTAGATTCAAGCTACAAATTCCACAGGAAAGATGTAGCAAGCTTCCAAATACTTTTTTTTCCTTTTAATTTCAAGTGAAATTAGTATTCATGAAAATTGCCATCAATTGTTACATTTCTGTCATTTAGAATCTCATGCACTCTCTCTGAGAGATCTGCTTGCTGGTTTGCTAAAGGTGGGATCATTCTTTGCAGACAACACAAAGCCACTCTGAATAATAGTCTGTGTGAACAGGAGCTGCTCCATCCACGCTATGTTTGGAAATATGGGGATAAAATGTAGTTAGAAACATTCCTCCTACACACTTACTCATAGGCCTCTACACTGTCTTTACAGTGGGCTGCAAAATGTGCTGGAAGAAATTCTAGGGTATCATGGGTTGGAGAATCACTTTGGAAGGAACCGTGAGAAATGGGCATATGTCTAGGAAACATACAGATTGATACTGAGAAGAAGTGAGTTATTTCACTTCACAAGCTCTCCATATTCAGTCCAATCACCTCTTTAGATCAGAAAAGCTGCTTAGTTCCTACCCAACCCCTTGTTCTCATGAGGGTGGGCAATCCTCAGCTCTTGCATCCACCTAACCACAAGGGGATGCAAGGAGACCACTGAGCTTAGCTTTGACATGTTCCTCAGTTTACACTGGCACATGGTAGGGTCTCACAGAACAAGTCCAGAGGTGATAAGCCCTTTCTCAGGCAGTCTAGACCACCCAACTTCTTTTACACTTTCTCTACTCTTACACTATAGCTGGAGCTATTTGAATGTCCAAACCAATGCTGGTGCACACAACTATGCCTTTAAAGAAAATCAGAACTATTTGATGCCCACCTTTCTTAATGTAAAGCTTACACATCATGAGAATGAAGGTAATGAAATCACCTAGTCACAGACATTATATCTTTAAGTAGTCCCCAATATCCTACTTTGCACTTGACATGAAAGTTTCTTCTTTGTGAATGAATACAAAAATAAGTGTTAATTAATGGTGGAGACATTTACCTATATGCAGTCTCTGCACACTAGTACATAAAATTATGCGGTGTATGCCATACTTGTTTTGGGGTAGAGTTTTTTTTTACACTTGTTTATTAAGATGTATAAACATTGCACTTGTGTAGAAAACTCTCAGTGCATAAAATCTGTTTTCAAAGGCCCACTTTGCATGCTGCTCATTTTAGATTAAAATTGACACATATGACTTCACATTGAAGAACAAAGGAAAGGGAGTTACTATGTTTGGTTATTTTTTTATGCATTTCGGTTGAGCATAGCTGCACATTATGAGAGTACTTTTTTATTCCAGAGTGGGCAGCAGTCATTAAATGATGTGAGAAATCTGTGCATCTGCCAGTGGAATATTGGTGACTGTATACTGTCTGCAAGGCATTTCCAAGGCTATTATGTTTTTAAGAATTCTTCAAAAGTAATTCAGTGTTGGAATTCTTGGCTTGGAAGTAATTCATAGCTGGAAATGCACATAAGAGAATGTCTCTGAGCCAAGACTTCATGTGGAAATCAAAGGCATCAAAAACACATGTACAAGTTGAGCACAATCCGGTGTATGGTAAGGATGGAAGGAATTATGCTTGCTAAGGGTTACTTTCCAAGTGAGAAATTCTGGTCTTTGTGAGATAACATCAGAATGATAGTCTCAGTTTACCAGGCAGTCATTGGTTAGTTGATAAAACTGTGAAGACAAAGGGACACTTCCTTCTTTGTCCAGAGAACAGACACTGCTCTGCCCACAGGATGAAGCAAGATACGATGAGATGATGCACACCACATTTGCATTGTTTTGATACTG
This sequence comes from Eubucco bourcierii, assembly GCA_013396675.1. NCBI lineage: Eukaryota > Metazoa > Chordata > Aves > Piciformes > Ramphastidae > Eubucco > Eubucco bourcierii. Next base: position 113,112 of record VWZE01002716.1, on the reverse strand, counting down.
AAGGCAGAGAAATTAATAAGGTTGCCTCCAGAAAATGCAGAGCATCTGCAAGATTGCTGTCTGCTAGAACAACTTCAAAACCTCCTGGAACACCTGCACAGTGGTTAGTGATCAGTGTAGAGTCTCCACTAAATCTCTCAGTTTTAGGTGTTCCTCTTATATGTGAAGCAGGAGTTGACAGTGTAAGACTTTTTAACCACCTCATATTCCAAATGCATTGCTTGTGAATAAGCCAATAGGAATACTTAGTGCCTGTGCCTGAAATTTCATTTAATTATTGCATATGTGTTAGCCTTACGAAATGTGAGATTTTTTCATTCTGCAAAAAATAAATCTGAGTGTGCAGCATGGTCAAGTGCCACTTGCAACAATAGACTAGTCTTACATTTCAGTGTACAAATACTCCATTCTAACCAAAACTTTTATTCCAACAAACAAACATGCAGACTTTGTAGAAACCTTTGGAAAGAGAATGATTAAGTTGATTGCACCAAATTTTGACTGTTTCTAGATTAAATAAAGGCACCGAAATGTTTCTGGTCTTGAACAATTTCTACAGAATCACCGAATGTCAGGAGTTGGAAGGTATGTGAAAAGATCATCTAGTCCAACCCCCCTGCCAGAGCAGATCACACAGGAATGCATCCAGGCAGGTTTTGAATATCTCCATCGAGGGAGACTCCACAACCCCCCTGGGCAGCCTGTTCCAGTGTTCTGTCACTCCCGCAGTGAAAACGTTTTTCCTCATGTTTACATGGAAGTTCCTTTGCCTCAGTTTATACCCATTGCCCCTTGTCCTGTCATTGGGCATCATGGAGGAGAGCCTGACTCCATCCTCTTGGCACTCACCCTTTACATATTTATAAACATTAATGAGCTCACCCCTTAGTCGTCTCCTCTCCAAGCTAAAGAACCTCAGCTCCCTCAGTCTCTCCTCATAAGGAAGATGTTCAACTCCCATAATTGTTTTTGTGGCTCTGCACTGGACCCTTTCAAGTGGTTCCCTGTCCTCCTTGAACTGAGTGGCCCAAACTGGGCACAATACTTGAGATACAGCTTCACCAGGGCAGAATAGAGGGGGAAGAAAGTCTTTCTTAACCTACTAGCCAATACACCTTTTCCAATACACCCCAGAATGGCATGTGCCGTCTTGGCCACAACAGTACCTTGGTGGCTCATGGTCATTTTCAGGTTTGTGTTGCCAGGCTTCTTCCTCCATTAGACTAGCTTCAGTAACCATCTTCAGGTGCTTTATTATAGGAAAAAAGAGAGAGAGCGGTCCAAGGAGGACAGAAATTATTTTGAAAACAATTGTTGACTAGAGTATTTCCTGAATTTGCTACCTTAATTGTACTTACTAGAAGATGGTGGTAGAAGCATTTGCACAGATTCAGGCTGACAGTACTATTGTGAGTGACAAACACCATACAGGTCAAGACAAATCCCTTCTTGAAAATGTATTGCTCTGCAGTACTCCTAAATTCACAAATAAGCTAGCTTTTCAGCTATGCAACTGCCAGTTGTTAAATCAACTCAAAGTTTAACAGAGTTAAATCAACTCAAAAGGCTCATCCAATTTCTGTACCTTCCTTCTCAACAATATTGCTAGAGTTTATATTTATCAGTCAATACCATGAATTAACTTGAGCTTTACTTCCATTTTTAACTACATTATGCCCTTGTTTCAGATTTGTGTGAGCCATGATCCTTGTAAGCTCCTCCAAGAGTCTTGAGTCATTGAATGATTTTGGCTTTCTCAAAAAGCTATGTTAAAATGCCCCTGAAATATTCCCATGAACATATGGTTCATAATATGAAACTGCTTATTCTTAGGTTGCTCAAACAGAAAAGCAAAAGTTAAGTGAAGTGCGATCACATAACTAGAACTAGTGTCACTAATTGAGAAAGATCTGTCAAGGGTCTGATGCTTCAGTGAGCTGGTAACAGTAGTGGGAGACCAGAAGCATTGCACCTGCCACATGCAACCCAGAAAAATACTGATCAAAGCCATGACTAACTGGTGATCATTGATCCATAAGAAAAAAAGCAGGGTTTTCAGTAAATTTTCTGGGTGGTAGGTGTTCACAGCATAAGCCATTGTCACAGATGGCAGTAATTAACACCTGAGCTCCAGGGTCAGAAACTGACTGGACACAAACTACAATAGCATTTCACCTGAAGAAATCATCCCTTCACCTGTATATATCTAAGGGTTGCCAAGGATTATCAGCCAGAGATGGGTAGAGAGAGGTGTGAAGCAAGTGAATGTCATCCAGTGGGTAACCAGCTCAGTCTTGCTGGCTAATTCTTCAGACTGGACCTTATTCCACACAGTAATACTGCTATTATTACTGTCAGTGTGCAGCTTGAAAAACAATTTCTAGATTTGGTTTACCTATCAACACAGCACAAAGTTGGCTGTTGAGGGTGGTGATGGGCATCTTGTTATCTTTGAAGCCATCTTTTGAGGCCTTGAGTAACCTGTACTAGTGGGAGGTGTCCCTGCCTATGGCAGGGGCTTGGAACTAGATGATCCTTGAGGTCCCTTCCAACCTTACCATTCTATGATTCTATGATCATAGCCATTGCAGCCTGCTGGACTGTGGCCCTATTTCCTGTCCAGGACAATGACTTGCCCATGAGCAGAGTGCTCATGGACCCTAGTGGAGCATAAAGATGTTTAATAACTAAGGCATGTTTTTTCTCTGCAAAAGCTCTTTGTCCTTCCCTAATACAGGTTTTTTTTTTTTTTTTTTTTTTTTTTTTTTTTGTGTGTGTTTGTGCATGAGTACTGTTTTTAATATGGTTCCTACCAATTAGCTTTGTGGAGAAGTATCTTAAATCTGCAGAAATGTCATGTCTGTTGTTCGTGGGATTACCCTCTATGCCTCTGTACAATCTATACAATTAAAAACAATATTTGAAAATATAAAATCAGTTTTTCCACTTTGCTGCTCCCATCTGTTTTGGCACTAGGGTCAGTTTAAATGGTAGCAACATACCACAACAGAAAATTAACCAATATTGGCAATTCATTAAATTCTGTCTTATGGATTTGTTCTAAAACATATTCTACTGACAGACAATGGTTCATACAGACAATATAAGGAATGACCTTTTTGCGAGAACCATCCCATCCACCTTCCCAGGCAGTGCAGACAGAGAATTAATTTAACTTTTCTGCTATGGTTTTATCTTCCCCAAGTTCTCTTTTCATATAACTGGGTATCACCGAATCTTATTTCTGAAATTTTTGAAGTATAGTGGGTTATTAGATTCTGCATCTTTGTCTCAAAATGGTTTTATCTTGTTTTATTGTGGTTTTGTATTTAATTTGTTAAGTTATACTCTGTTCTCTTTTGCTGATTAGGACACAACTTGGAATTTTTAAAGTATTTGGGGATTTTATTTTAATAGCCTTAGGAAATGCACTTTTCTACTTTATCATGCTGTCTTTTTTGATCCTTTCAGAGGTTTGTCTTTCAGCCTCTTGTATGTTTTTAAAGTGGTTTCCGTGTAATTTGGTAGCATTTCACTCTTTTGGCTGCTCCTTTTAAATGTCCTTAAAAATAGTTTTGTCATTTTTGTATCATTTATTTTGGTTTAAATGAATTATTATTGCTACTGATTATTTCACTTGCAACTTTTTCTGTGACTAAAGTACAATCACAATTACAGACTGGTTTTTTTGGATAGGTAGGTGTTAGGCCTTGGTCTAAAGACTAAATAGAGTTGCTGCTTCTTTGAGTTCAATGAGCAGATTAATAACACAGGAAATGAATCACAGCCTGTAAAATTTACCTTCATTTCCCATTATCTAACCTACAACCTGGCAGCACTACATACACACCCCAGGTGCGTTAGTGGTGCTTTGTGACACGTGGGGTGCTCTATAATGAAAAGTACTGTGCATCACAAGCTGTCTATTCTCCTCTTGTGATGTGCCACCACCTAGATGGCTTTTATCTATCAAATCCCAGTGTGACAGATACTTCATTTACTGAAAAGTTGGGGGTTTTTGTAATAGAATATCATGGTCTTCCACTTGAACAATTTGCTTGTAGTCTCTCTTAAAGGTTTTAAAACAAATTAATTTCTTAAAGTATATTTGAATTACATTAACAACCAGCAATGATTTATAAGCCCTTTTAAAACTTGATAGAAATGATGTAATGATGGGTATTTGGCAGTTCTGGTAGACCAAGCAGAGAAGATCGTGTTCTGTGCTAGTGCAGAGAGCAAGTGTAGTTGTAAAGCTCTTTATCCGGTGTTCAATGAGGTTAAATGATTGCCCCATGTATGCTGAATGGGGCTCAGCAGGGCTATCAGATGTTATCTTTTTAGGTTATGGAGTTGACATTCCTCAGAAAGCACTAATAATCCACAGGGCTTTCAAAACCCTGGCTAGAAAGATCTCCTAGTTATTTGAAAGCAGTAGAAAATTGTTGTGTTGGCATAGATATTGGAGGATATTAATACATATATTTTTAAACATCGAAATAGAAAAAGGCTGAATCTACTTTACTACTTCCCATACAAATTCCCCAGTGAATTGAACTCTTGTTTCTCTTTGCAAATTAAAGAGCAAACTTTCATTTTTCTTAAAAGCAGCCACAATTTGCAGTTATCTGACCAGTAAATTTCATCCTTACTCATCTGTGGATACAGATAGATTTGTACAGGCTAGTAAGGTCCCAAACATTTACTTAAACAGTAAGAACCAGGCATGAATATTGTGTAAGTGACAGCTATTTGAAATCTGAGGAAGTGCTCATAAATGCTTTCTTAAAATGTCTGGCCAGGTTCCATTGATCATTGAACATCTTTCTCCTGTATGGAGCAGAACATAAAAGATAAAATTTTGATTAATTATCACAATGAGAAAACCTTTCATACTTATTTGTGTAAGCCTTTCTTACCTGCATGGTGCTGTGGAGAGGCTTTAGTAAATGGAGGTTTGGCATGTAGATCATCGTGCAGGATACTGAAGGTGATGATCCTCCTAGCAAGAGCATTATTTCTCTGACTGCAAGCTCACATGCTTGCAGTCTCAGTGTCTTGCCTGAGCAGCCAATATGTGAAACTGAGCATTGGCAGTGCTGCCAAGGAAGGCTGCATTACAAGCATTGCTAAAACTGATAGGATGATTTGAGAAACTGGAAAGTTAAAATTCTCTCCTACATAACTGCTCAGAATGGTTTACAGCAGTGGGCCAAGAACTTTCTCTTGGAGGATGTCTTTATTTGCCAAGTCATATTTACCTGGAAGGGTAAACTCACATTCAGGCTCAGCTTGAGAACTCTACAGCTATGTGAAACAATGTTCTGAGCTGGGACAGGTGCTCTGCTTAAACAGAAATGTTCAATATTTTGGGAAGGGAAAAGCCTGACAGCAACCCTTTCAACCTGGACATCACATAGTCCTTTCTCATCCCCTGCTTTGAGGCACTACTGTTGTGATCCTCAGGTGTCACTGTACTCCCCTGTCAACAGGCTTAGCACCCCTCTTTCATGTGGATACCTGCCTGACTCAAATCTGGTCAAATGACAGTGGACAAACAATGGACTCAAACATTTAAGGAACATGATCCCAGTGCCAGTCACCCAAAGCTCAATTTGCTCTTCCTGCCCATGCAGTGCCAACTTGCAAGTGAAATTACAAGAATTGGATGAAAGTTTTCCAGGAGCTTCTGAATTCAGGAGGAGGTGGCTAAAATTCTTTTAAACATATGGCCCTAACTCTACATGCAACAGCATTCTTCTGTGTTGGTGCACTGCAAAAGCATAGAATAAGGACATAGGAAAAGTCTGAGTCTATAGCATGAGGACAGTAATGTGCAAAACCAATGTTACAAAGTCCAGTGAAGCAATGAATATTGGCTTCTACATATTATGGAACCACCAGAATTGGACAGTATTGAATTATACTAAAATCCAAATGGCAAATGAGCTCTGTCAGTCATCTCTGGCTACCAAGAGAGCAGTCCTCAGAAAACAATAGCAATGATTCAGTTGACAAGAAATTGTAATTAAATTAAAACCAGTCAGTGTTATTCTATGGAAAATAGGTCTTGTCAAACAAACCTGGTATTAATCCCTGGTGAAAGTGCAAACTTGGTTGCTACAGATGAAAGTGCCGATAAAATATCTTGGATTTCTTTAGGCACGGAATTAGCATTGCAGGATATCTTTCTTTAAAAAGCAGTGTGCAATGTCAGGAAAACAGATGTTGCATAAATTAAAACTCAGCACACTGACCTCAGCAAGTAAAGAGTGACCATGAAATGAGATTATGTCTACTGCGTTGCACAAAGCTTGACAAATGACTCACTGCCTTCATCGATGATATACAAAGCACAACTGCTGACAAGATATGCAGATTTGCTAAATGGCAGTTAATGGGGAGAAAAGGGAAGGTAAACTAGACTAAATCTGAAAAATGCATGCTGATACAGCCAAATGCCAACCATAAATATAGGAATAAAGCATGTGTGCAATTTACATAGGAGGATTGTGTTCCTGAAGAAATTCTGAATATACTATATGGCTATAGAGGAGCTGCGTAAAAAACCACCCAAACAACCCAGAATACAAAAGGCTAATGTTCTCCTTGAGACACTGGGAACTTTATCTCAATCTAAAGACTGTTTGAATTAATTTTGCTGTTCTTTGTTCATTGCTGTTATTAATGTTTTAAGAAGAAAGTTAAAGCATTGAAAAGAGATAGGAATAAAACTCCAAGTCATTTGAGGGCTGAAAAAACAGAAAGCCTTATAGCAGGAATCTAAATGAGTTTAATCTGTCTAGTTTGTCAAAAAGAGATACAGCTTGATTTATCAAAAAATGTTTCATTTCCTCCAAGTACACAAAAGCAATAGGAAATACAGGGCTTTGCAGTTTAATATTTTGCATGTACAACATGTGCCAATTGCTGGTAAGCCAACAAATCCCAATTAGAAAGAAAAGACTAACATTTTTACTTGTGACGGTGATTAACCACTGGGACAAATGGCTAAGGAAAGTGCTACATTTTCAGACTTGATGCTGTCTAATCAAATTTTACTGCAGATGTTCCAGTTCAGTTTTATTCAAAATTCAAGGCACTGGGCCCAGCACAGTGGGATCTGGAGCAAATATATGGCTTGTTATTACACAGGTGGTCAAATATGAAGAGCTGGCAGTTGTTTCTTGCATTAAATCTTGTTAATTTATGGACAGTTTTGAATATATAATCAGGCAGGCAGGGAAAAAGAAGTTCAATTTAAACAGTAGCTTAACTTCATGTGTTCACACATCTGCTCAGCTGCCTCAGAGAATTCATAGCATCCTGTGTTGTTGATACAGATTATAAAAGAGGAGAAAGTCAGGCCAAAATAATCCTCCCCATCAAATTCTGTCCACTGTGGCAGTTTACATGCATTATTTTAAGTCAGTATTAGTTCCCTTGTGAGAAGCTGCTTATTAAGAATTTTACCTCTAGATTACAGAGCCCTTTAGTTTCTAATATTTTTGTTTGCTTGGAGGGCAATTTTTGGTTTCATGTGGATTTTGTGTAACACTTATGCTCTTAAATGTGACATAAATGTTGACCTCTATTGTTCTAGTTTAGAGCTCCCTGGAGATCCAAAGCCCACAGAACAAAATTAAATATAGGACACCTCTCCTCTCCCCCCTTTGAAAAGAAAAAGATTTGGGTAGAAAAGGGTAAAATACCCACAGAAAACAGTCTAGCACTGATTTTTACAAGTTAAAAAAATCCTTTAACAATAAATACAAGGGAAAGGCAGCTGATGTCATCTACCTGGACCTGAGTAAAGCATTTGACTCTGTCCCACATGACATCCTGGTCACCAAACTGGAAAAACACGGACTTGATGGATGGACCACTCGCTGGATAAGGAATTGGCTGGATGGTCGAACCCAGAGAGTGGCGATCAAAGGCACAATGTCCACCTGGAGACCAGTGACAAGTGGTGTCCCTCAGGGGTCAGTGCTGGGACCAGTGCTGTTTAACATCTTTGTCAGTGACATGGACAGAGGAATGGAGTGCACCCTCAGCAAGTTTGCAGATGACACCAAGCTGTGTGGCACAGTCGACTTGCTAGAGGGCAGGGATGCCATCCAGAGGGACCTGGACAGGCTGGAGAGGTGGGCCCAGGCCAACCTGATGAAATTCAATAAGGCCAAGTGTAAGGTCCTGCACCTGGGTAGGCACAAT
>VWZE01002716.1:38938-104299 GCA_013396675.1 Eubucco bourcierii | reverse complement strand
ATTCTATGATTCTATGATTCTATGATTTAAAGGTAAGGGAGGTCACAGAAGTATAAGGGAAAGGAAACGTACAAAAATATGTACAAAACCAGATGGATGACAATGGATGGAGGTAGATTCAGGAGGTAACTGATCCACCAGATGGTTGGCTGGCCACGTGGCAAAGCTGGAGCAACAAGAGCACTGCTCTTCAGGTGAGGGAAAGAAAGAGAACATGAAGTTCACCTGCTTTTATAGTGTTGCAGACACAAAGTGGGAGTGGGCACCTGGGGTCAGGTTCCAGACCACCTCCCAGCTCTCTAGAGGCTCAACCTGCAACATCTGTGACTGCAGAAAACAGCAAGTTTTCTAAAAGAATGCATTCTAAAAGAATGTTATTCGTCTATGGTCTCATAAATTAGAGTACTACTTTGTACCTAAAGTGATATGATTCATCTGACAGAAACAAGCAAGCAAACAAACATACAAACCCTAAACCAAACAACAAACCTCACTACACAAGAAAACAAGAAGTTGATATCTAGGATAATAACTGTTTTTATCCTAGACTTTTTCTAGAAAGGAATTCAGTGGTGAATTTTGTGAATATTTCTTTTTAACAGAGGAAATACAGGCATTGGTATCTTCTGGTAGCATATAGTTATAGATGCTGTCCCTTCAAGCAATGAACATCATAATGTCCTCTTACAAGGCAATTTAGAGTATAGTCACGTTTGAAAACTCAATTGTTCTTGTCACACCTACTTGATCCTTTTCTACTGAGTCCAAATGTATGTGAAATAATATATTTTGCTTTTGTCATAGATGTGGTGGTGCCTGTGAACTATGAAGCAGAAATGTGCTGGTACCACAGATATCCAAAGTCACATCACTGGTTTTTATAGTTCATATCCTGTGGACATATGAATAACAAAATGCTCTTTAAAATTTTAGCAATATTTCTATATTTACATTCAGAACTATGATCCAGCTTTAATAAAGTCACTGGGAGCTATGAAATTTAGCCATGTATCTGACTCTATGGAAAGATTCTTTAACCTGCTGAATACTCTTGCTGGATAATAAAAGACATGTGAACACTAGCTTAACTTTAAACACTTGAATTATAGAGGGCAAGAGTTAGCCATACATTTACAGAATGAGGTTTCTGGGGATTGCTCACATCTCAGAGGTGTCCAGCATGTTACAAGATTTGGCAGGATGTGCTTATCTTATGTTAAAGACAGGCTGTAAGGTTTAGGACTTGGCTGGCCACTGTCTGAGTGGCAGGCACGCTTTATTAACCTCTCTCCCTTCCTAACAAGGAAAAGCAAGAAAATAAGGGAGAAAGACACCTGGACTGGAAAAGAAAACTAAATAGTTAATAAAAATAATAAGAATAAAATGAAATATAGACAAGTATATACAAAAATCAATAGCAAACCCAACCCTTGGATGACAATTATGTCACTGTCACCGCTGATGCTGCAGACAGGCACTGAGAAGGTCACAGACTGGACTCAGTGGCAGATTTGAACTGGATTCAGGAGCTAGATTCAGAAATGCATATGTCGAGCTCAAAGGCAGAATGGACAGAGTCTTCCTCAGACGCCAGACATTGAAGAAGAGAACTCAACCCTTGTGACCCTTCAGCTTTATAATGAATATGACATATTTGTAATGGAATACCTTGCTGGTCAGTTTAGGGTCACCTGTCTTGTCTGTTCCTTCGTGCAGAAGTGGCCTTGTGTTTTTTGCACCTGCAAGGTGGTACTCAAGATTTAGCAGTGACCTTGGTCTGCATAACAATCCTTGATACAAAATAAAAACAGGGAGCTTTATCTCTCTAGAAGCAGACACTTTTGTGAAAACAAACTGTTAAGTTCAGAAAGTGCTGTTACTTAGAAGACTTGAAGAGTAAACTCACTGAACAGAATTAGTTCTGGCTTATCCCAACCCAAAGCACAGGCTTTCTAATGGTAAAATGAACATTTATAAACCTTGTAAGGGTCTGTGTAGTGGATTAGACTAGAAAAGTAATCAAACAGCCTTAGAACTGGGGATATCAGAGAATTATGAAAAGTGATGGGTGAACAGAATAAAGAAAGACCACAGCATGATGAAGAAGAGATGGGCAAAGTTAGTTGCTTCTGTCTTTCTAAATTTCAAGTGGAGTGCTGTGATAGCTGGTTGGCTTGGCTATCTTTTATAATTTTGTAAATAGAGGACCAAGGTAAGTAGACAACTAAATGCTGAAACTTCATCATATTTATTCATGTCATAACTCAGATTTATTTTAAAATATTTTGCTTTTATTACATATTTGCTAGAAACTGGATTGCACTATGGTTAATGTTACCCAGATTTTTTTCCTCTGTCTTTTTAATGAATACTTTCAGACTGTTGATTTGTACATGTTTAAATNTTTTTGGTCATTATTCAGGTAGGAAACTAATATATAAAGCAGAAAAAGAAAGAAATCTGTGTGTCTCCATCACACAAAGACTTCTTATGTAAACGACTGAAAAGACTTCTAGCTTCTTGGTGTTACCAGCCTCCTTATACTAGTATGAACTTTAACTGTCTAACTTCTATCTAATAGTAAATTAAATTTCAAAATGCACAATATTTTGAGAACAGAAATGTTTTTAAAATTGCAAATTACAGTTTATATTTAGAATAAGCACTATTGTGCTTCTATTGCTTAGTAGGCAGATTTCATGGTGTAGCCAGCAGAACCCGGAAAGTAACTGGGAGCTGCCTTGAAACAGCATCGGGCTGCCTTGTTTTGGGGAGAAATGTGTGCAAATGAAAAGGTTTTTATAGAGTCATTTAATTTCACTAAATCTGTGCCTTCCAAAAGGGAAAACATTCTGCAAGAATCTTCTAACTTCTTCTGCCTCTTACTCACCATACCATCCCCTAATAATTGCAGTCTGTACTTTTCTGTACCGAGTTTCCCTAGTCTTTTCTATATCTTCCTGGGGAAAGAACAATCTCATGTACCAGTATAGGTTGGGGACAGACCTTTTGAAGTGCAGTGCAGAGGAGAGGGACCTGGGGGTCCTGGTGACCATGAGCCAGCAATGTGACCTAGTGGCCAAGAAGGCTAATGGTATCCTGCGGTGTATTAGAAGGAGAGTGGTTAGTAGGTTGAGAGAGGTTTTCCTCCACCTCTACTCTGCCCTGATGAGGACATATATTTAATATTGTGTCCAATTCTGGCCCTCTCAGTTCAAAAAGGACAGGGACCTCCTTGGAAGAGTCCAGCACAGAGCCACAAAGATGATTAAGGGAATGGAACACCCCTCTTACCAGGAAATGCTGAGGGAGCTGGGTCTCCTTAGCCTGGAGAGCAGTCTGAAAGGTGACCTCATTTGTGTTTATAAATATGTGAAGGGTGAGTGTCAGGAGCCAGGCTCTTAGAGATGCACAATCATGAAACAAGGGACAATGGGTGCAAGCTGGAGCATAGAAGGTTCCATGTAAACATAAATAAAAACTTTTCAATGTGAGTGTGATAGAACACTTGAACAGGCTGCCAGAGAGGTTTTGTACTCTCCTTCTCTTGGGACATTCAAAACCTGCCTAGATGCTTTCCTTTGTCACTTACTCTAGGTGATCCTGCTGTGGTAGGGGGATTGGACTATATGATTTTTTGAGGTTCCTTCCAACACAGATGTTTTGTGATTCTGTGATACTGTAATTCCTCTCCCAGGTCTGTATCTTAGAACAGTTTCCAAGGAGCTGGGTCATCTGTTTATTATTTTTGGAAGGTATTGCATTCTGGCAAAGCATCACCTTTATTGCCAAGTCAGTTTTCTTTGGTATTGTTCTTTTTATACATTCACCATAAGCCACCACGTTTCAGTAATTTGAACAACCAGGTATAAGCATCTCTAGATGACACAGAATTGATGATCAAGCACTCAGTCACTGGGAAGTACATTTTTTCTTTAGACTGAAAAGTAATAAATCTATCTGAGCTGATCTGCAAGCTTAGTTTTCAGACAGGCAATAAATTTGGAAAAGGCTTCTTGATCATTATAATTAGATAGTAATTAGTCTTTCATTATTGTAAGTTATTTTAATCTAAAACCAGGATCCACTTTCAACTTGATTCCATTGATGTTAGTGGAAAATTTGTCGCTGATTTCTGTAGGAAGAAATTTTGGGTATAATTTTTACATAATTTCAATGCAAGTGTACAGGCACAGGAGGGAAATGTGCATGTTTCTGAGGAAAGAGGCTTATAAAACAGAGGAGCTGATGAAAGTCTGTACACCTTGCTAACAGAAATAGTAGTTCTTGAGTTTGTCTTTTTTTCTATGTAGAAAGATTTCAGGTATAGACACTAAAAATATAAATCTTTATTTAAAATTCCTTCATGGTAATGTACATTTGGATTTCCACCTCAGGAAAACTTGATTTTATGCTGCTGCTAATTATCTTAGTGGTGACAAAGGCCACGCTTATTTAGAATAAAGGGAAAAGGATGGTCTCCATACTGTAATCAGGCGTGACAATAGGCAAAGGCATGCATTTTAATGAACAAGAGAGTGGCAGTGTTGCACACCTGCAGGCACAGGTGTTTTACCCTTAATTTCTGGAACTTTGATTTTATTCAGAGCTTTTAAGTTCTTCATGCATTAAAGAGTTCTGCTTTGTTGGTAATTAGAAATATATCGAGGAGGTAAGGTACTATCAAATGTGTTTCACTTACATGAAGACAACAAACAAAAAAACCCCCCGACATTTTACTTTAATCCTAACTGACCTTGAAATGGTAATTGGTTGCAACTCAGCTGTAGAGACAGGTGATTCATTCATGTATTTATTATGGGTAAAGTGCTTTGGACAATTGAAAATAAATTACTCTAGTGTTAAAAAAAATGTTTTGTTTTGTGGTCCTCTTTGTAAGAGCCAAGGAAAGAAACATGGTGGTGACTTTCATTGTACGTGTTATCTCACTGATCAGAGCAGCTGGAAGAGATTTTTGGATCAGCTTTTCCCTGTGAGGAGAGAAGAATACCATTTTGTGAAGCATTACTATCAAATGTTACTCTGCTGCATTTTGAAAGCACTTCTTATGTATTCATTGTTCCAAGTAGTGGGTTGACCCTGGCCAACATCCAGCCACCCACATAGCCACTCACTCAACTCCTCCCTCTTCATCCCAATGTTATAAAGACAGGGGAAAAAAAAACCCAAACAAACAAAAAAAAACCCCCAAAAAACAAAACCAAAAAACCCCACAAACAAACCCACACGAAAAATAAGAAGAGCAAGAAACTGTTTTGAAATAGCAAGCATATTTTAGGAATGCAGAGTATAGGCAGAGGTCCATCTTTAGTGCCACTTGAGCAGATGCAGTCCAAATCACACAATTCTTTAAGCATCCTTTTGATGAACTCTTCATGTAGTGTAATTGTATGTATACACTTAACCCGTTTTAAAATCCAGCCTGGTAAGTTCCTTAATACTTCTGCTTCTATTGGAATTATTGGAATGCTTTTCCAGAATTTAATTCCTTGTACAATTAAAAGCTGCATAATACATTGCTGTTGGTTGTTGCCTTGGAATGTTTGTGGGTTTGTTTTTTTTTTTCCCTTATCCAAGATTGAACCCTTGGATAGCTCACTTAAGTTACATCCTCCTGTCTTTCATGATTTTGATGGCTGCTCTTTGAAACCTCACCGGTTTTGCAATACCTTATAGTGATGGATATCACTGCAAAATCAGTCATCATGCTGTGAAATAGAATTGAGGTAGTGTGATCTCTCTGTTACTACAGTATCACACTTCCTTTCATTAATAAAATCCAATTCTATTTTGTTTTAGCCATAGCATCACCTTCAGTGTTTATCTATTACAATCCCTAAGCCATGGAATCCATGATGGAATCAAAAATCCTGTATGCTCAGCATTTTTAGTTCCTTAAAGCTGAAATTTATATCTGTATGTAACTACATATTTCTTTGTCTTTGCTCAGTTTGCTGAATTACTTAGATCAAGCAGCATTAGTAACTTGTCTCCCAATCTTTCTGTCATTTGCAAATGTTATTGGTAATACTTTTGTATGTTTTTGTTTTTTCAGGTCACTGATTAATGTTAAATAATAAAAATCTAAGAACAAATCCTTATGGGACACAATAGATACTCGATGAGTGTTCCTTCACTGCAAGTATATGCTGAAACATACCAGCCAGATACTAACCAATTTTATGTATGCAATACTGATTCTTATCATTCCATATTTATAGCCAAAATGTCATGCAAAATGAAGGCAGACATCCTGTGGAAATCTAACTGTATTGCATTGACATTATTTATAATCAACCTTGTAAATCCACTGATAAAAGATATTTGCATAACTAAATTTGAAAGATCTAGCTTCCACATACACATAATGATTGGCACCTGTTATATTGCCTCTCTCCTTTAATTTTTTTTCTACTTGAGTTCCATGTCAGCTCCTAAGCTATTCTGTCCAAAATGGATGTCAGGCTGACAGAGCTGTAATTGCTCAGGTTAACTCACTTATCCTTTTAAAGTATTGCACAACACTGCCTTTGTTGCAGTCCTCTGGCACTTTACAACTTCTGACAGCTATTGAAAATAATTTCTAGTAGTTCAGAGACCTCATCAGCTACTTCTGTCAGAAGTTATCTGAACACATCCATTTTAAAAAGTCTCTCTTTTGGAGCTGCCACTTGGTTTCCTTCTGGGAAAGGGAAATTACCATCCATCATCACCATCAACACCGTCAACATCTTCTGGTATGTATACATTATCTGTCTCTTTCCCAAAATGCAGAACATGAAAACTTAATAAATACTGCTTCTTGTCTGCAGAATCCCTTCTAACTCTGACCCATCATCATTATCCTTTATTGGTATCCTTTCTTTCATTTATTTTCTGAAGTTCTCAGCTTCTGTTTCTCTGTTACCTTTTCGACTTCCATACCACGGACTGTAGCCAAATGACAATTTTTTCTTTTTTTCCAAGACAGGAAGGCCAATTCAGATCTAAAGAAAGAATGTGGCTGGGAGAGCTTACTGGAAGAGGCAGGGAAAGGGACAGCTCTGCTGCTCAGTTTGTCTGTGCTCTAAGGCAGGCAAGGCAAGAGATGACTTATGAAACATCAGCAGCTGGTGCTGAGGCATGACAGCTCCTGAAAGGAGCAGTCAGGAATCCCGGCCTCCACATCTTAGGAACTGCCACGAAAACCAACCTCCTGCTCCATAGTTTTCACCAAACCCTCCATCCCAGGGCCCCTCCGCCCTTATACTCACGGCTTTTACAAAGTTTGAGTCATCTCCAGGAACAGTGCTTCCTGTGTAGCAGTTGTCTGTTGCTGTGTATTCAGAAGACGGCAAATCTGTCATGATGCTGCTCAGAAAGTTTGCCCAGTCTGCATTTGGGACACTTGAGTTGTGCCTGTAGCTGTGCCTACAGTTGGATTTTATTCTTGAAGAAAGCTGATTCTCAAGGATATCTCAGAGGAAGAGTCTCTTCCCAGTTATGACAGATTTCAATTGTATTAGAAAAAAAAGAAAAAAGAAAAATGTTTGTTTGTGATTAAATTTTTTTTTCAGTACTCCATAGGTAAGAAACAAAATTGTTCATCCCCTTCTTGTTTTATATCCATAAATAAGCAGACAGAAATGCTTCAGATGTTTTTGATTTTGCTAATGTGGATATCCACTCCAAACATTACTTAGGAGGAAAGAAAAAACCGAACTCATCCACTCAGATTAAGTTATCAAAACAAAAGTAGCTGGCAGAGATTTGAAGAAATGCAAAGAAAACAAGAGAGCATTCTGTCTTTGACTTTCTTTAGGTATGATAGAGTACAGGCATCATGTCAGCTGAGCAGCAGTACTTGCAAGAGAGTATCAAGAGCTAACAAGAGGTTGAAGGAAACTTGAATTTCACTACAATCCTGTTCTTCATGAAAAATGAAGTAGTACATTTTCCATTAATTTGTTTTGATAAATGATATTCTAACAGAGTTGATGTGTGCAACAAAACGTGACTAAAGTGAATGCAGTTCAGGAAGTAATGTTTCAATCTTTTACCCCCTAGCATTACAATGTCAGTGTAATAGATAATTCAGATTTGCATTTAAAAAAAAAAAAATTAATTAATCCATTTATCTTTGGCCATCAATAATTTCTGTTAGAGGCAGGTATCTTCCTACGAAGAGAATAAAACCACTGGCTTCCTAGAAGCAATCTGAGTAACATCACCAAGGAAATATATGAGGTGACATTTTAAAGCGTGACTTTGTTAACAACTTTTTCTGTCTCAGATTGATTTTTTTTTCCATTGGAAATACAACCATTACTTTATTAAAACGTGTTGATGAGATTTGACAGGAGATGGAATGTCATGGACTTATGTATGGACTTAGGGAAAGTAATGCAAGTTACTTACTTATACAACTTCACTTACAGTTGTGTTTGGGATGTAGGGCTGGAAGGAAGGCTGGTAGTTGCAGTAGTATTTCAGCAATGTATTTCGGATATAATAACTAGTTGTGTTTGTTATTGGTTACTGGTTATTGAGATGGACTCTAAGTTGTGACTGAGAAGTGCCAAGTGAAATTCATCACACAGGTTTAAGTCCCAATAAAGATTCTGCTGTTCCTGAGCTTTTTAAAGGTGTTATAATGTGTCTCTAGCACTCACTGAGTGAAAGTGAATCCAAGGAAAGCATCAACCACAACTACTTCTAGCAAGCAGTACAGAGCAAAAAGCCGCAAAGCCACAGCACTAGTTAAGAGTTCAGTGAATGCTTCCATGAAGAGAGATGATTCTCCATGGACAGGTGTATTAGCAGTATGCCACCAGACATGGTTGCAAAGTCGTTGAGAACCTAGCTACTCAGCTGTCTTTCTGAGTGTGTTCCCCCACCCCCCCTCCTCACCTCCAAATAATGAATTACACTGGGGTGCAAAGAGCAGAGAAGAAAAGAAGAGCAATCAGATACATTTCCTTTGGCTGCAGATTGCTATGCAATAAATTATTTCTGAAGGTTCCTGCATATTAATTCAGTCAATAAACAGTTTGCCTGTCTTTCCTGTTTTAATTGCAATAAGGTGACAGATAATGTCTTAAAACTATTGTCTTTATGTAAGAAGTTAAATTTACCTCTAGCAGTGCCTGATGATTTACATTTTTTATTACATCCTGTTTCGTTTGCTTTCTGATCTCTTCATTTTGTTTTTAACATGTCTTATTGGTTTGGTTTGGCCTCTTTGTAGGATAAGGAAGATGCAATATGGCAGTTTGAAACTATTGAGATTCTATATTGNGAAATAGAAGAAAGATAAAGAAGTCCAGATAATTTCAGATTTTTTTTTTTTTCTCAAGGGGCACTATTTAGAAGTTTGCTTCTAAGTTAATAAGAGCTTGGGATTTCTCAAAAAGCACTGACCTAAGATAAGGGCTGACAAACTAGTTAGCTAAAAATTTTAATCCTTATGTAAAAAATATCATAGCAATACTCACCAGCAAAAATCAAACCTTTTCAGGGATTAGAATAAAGAACACAGTGATATACCTTTCACTCCAACTGACCTTTAGCAGCCTTCAAAGGCTTCTTGCAGAGCCATTTGTCTTTTCTGATTCTTTGGTAATCTTGACTTGCACTGATAAGATGTACTTGATTCTTTAGTAATGATTTTTGGGCTTTGTATATCACACTTAGATTCTCCTTCTCTGTACAATGAGGTTTTTGAAAATTAATTTATCTCAGAAGTGATAATATGTTTATCTCCTAGGCTCACAAAAGCCTGTGAGCATGCTCTGTCAGCTACACAATTTTGCTTTAAAACATGACTCTGTACTGCTGTAACTATTCTGGCAATGGTGTCTCTTTGCCTCTGTATGAACTTTTAGCACCCAAAGAATGTGTGGAGGAATGTTAGAACCAAGAAAGGCAAAGGTTACAAGACAAGTGTTGCTGATATGTATTAAAGTCTCTAAACTTACACAACTTCCATCCCTTGGCCTTTCTCTGCATCAGACTGCAAAAACATCTTAAAAAATGTCAAATGTATAAGCCCTAAGTTTCTGGGTTGGAACTAGCGTATGCACTTAAATCCTGAGTCCATCACTGAAATCTGTATTCTCAAAACAGGGTAGGTTTTGGCTATCACTGTAACATTTAGCATGCTTTTCAGCAGCGTATAAATAGCCAGGTTATCAAAGCTGAAAATTGAAGTCTGCCTAAAGTGTCTCCTCCTAATATGTTAATATGCATAACCATATGCTTTTCCGATTATATTAAAACCTGGGCAGATGTATGTGATAAGATTGTAGTTCCTTTGAAAATACCATAGCAATGTGGGATGTGTTTTTAAAAATAAAAATAATCTTGGACCAAATATCTCGTAGACATAAAATACAAAACCTAATTATTGCTATGAAGGAGGAAGTACCTTAGAACTGTCCAACAGATGTCCAAAAGATGTATATGTTCATACAAATTCTGACCACGATGGTGAGATTCTTTGTGGTCGCAGATTTTGCAGAAATGAGCTTGCTCACAGCTGTGCTAGTAATTCCCGTAATCAGGCTGACATTTCAAGAACAGCCTTCTACATTTCTACTCACCCTCTCAGATGCCTCAAAACCATGACTACCTACCCTCATGGGGGCTGGAGTGACAGTGGAAGAGAGACCATCACATTAATAGAGTAGTTGGGGTCAGACAGTCTTTGGCAGGCTCACCAGTTTCTCTCTATCCATATGGGAGAATAACACTTTGGAGTGAGTTGCTTTGAATTGATCTTGGAAGCTGTGCACATTGCATACATGAGGGAGCTCTTAATGCCTTATTTTTCTGGGTAGGCATCCCAAAGGAAAGATGCTGAAATCTGAAATTATTTTATTTATTAGTAACAGTCTTTTCCCCCTTATTTCCACATGGATATTTTTGTCTGTTTGACCAGGAAGTCGTGAGCTGGATCCTGATGGCACTAAAGGAAAAGAGCGGTGGCTAATTTCAGTATTATCCCCTGAGGCTCCTAACAGTTTCAATGGAGATAGAGAAAAAAATGCATTCAGACAGTATTTTAAATTAAAAAAAAAAACTTGTTTTCTGTTTAGTGAACACATGAATGGCGAACAATATAGCAGCATTTTAGAAACAGATATCTCGCTGATAGTGAAACAGCTAAACACCTTATATGCTGCTCCCCCTCACAGGTAAGTAGGATTTGCCCAGTCCTTGCAGATTTCTGCTCTCATGTAATGCAGACTCACAGATACTTGCATTTCCCTGTTCAAAGGAGCTGTCATTTTGTTTCTCTATACAATCACATACAGAAGCATTGCTTGTTTAATCCAATCTAGTCACAGCATCTAATAGGAAAGAACTCTTCAAAATAGGCTAAGGTAAATCTCGTTTACTTAAAGGTGCCCTGTAGGATCACTGTATCATGACAAACTTCTCAAACAGTGCAAACCACACAAACTGTTCAGTTGCATGAAAAGTAGTGCTAAGAAAGAAAATATTTCATATTAATAAAAAGGACATCTGTGCCATCCAAAGTGATATGTGACTGGAATATCTAAAGTGATATGTCATTGTTATATCCTCTGTTAAGAGGAATCATTATCTTCTTTCTACCACAGTATGGAAAGCATCAAGGTTTTCTGTCTTTTGGTGAAACCATGGACCTCTACTAACAATCATCAAATCTTATTTGCATACCTGCAAGGAGAGGAGTTTGTGTGGTGCTCATACAGAGGACTGCCAGGTCTTCACTTAGGTGACATATATGCTTTGTTGGAGAGAGTTTATGTGAGACTTCAGTGGTATACAGAATTTGCAGTGACTTCTGCATTGTTGACTTTTTTCTCTTGATGCATTTCTCCTCTTCAGCTATTGAACACTTACTCATCCTTTATGAGGTTAATATCATAAATAGCCTCACTATTTTAATTTTTTCTTTTAATAGCTGACCAGATTAATACACATACTTTGTATCAAATAGTGTTTATGAAGCTTAATGGCAAGTAAATTAATTAAAATAAAAAATGAATTTTGAAAAAAAAAACCAAACCAAAAACCAAAACCAACCAACCAACCAAAAAAACCACAACAACAAAAAACAAACAAACAAACAAAAAAAAACCCCTACCCAAACAATTACATTGTCCATTATGATTCAAAACTGAAAATTTGTTTATTTAGGGATCTGATGTGTTTTGGTATCATCACTAATCCAGTGAATTGTATTTGGTTTAGGTACAAGAAGCAGATCGTATTTGGCCTGAGAACATTCTATGCATCTGAAGGATTCAGTATCTTCAGTTGCTTACATCTTGTCACAGAACATTATGTTATTTCATACCAGAGGCATGTTAGTAATGCTAGGTTATGCAACACCAAAATGGCATTTGTAGTGCCTTGTGCTTTTGGATCATGACCCCATGGTACTCAGGACTTCAGAAACTGATTTTCTGACACTCCTGGTTGTAGAAATGCATCTGTTGAACTACTATACTCCTCTGTCTAAAGCAGATGTTTCTGCTGCTGGAGAGAATTACGTGGAGTATTTTAGCACACAGATCATATCTACCACAATTGCTGTCACAAGATCAAGAGGCATCCTTGTAGTCATTTATTGATTCAATCAAGACAGAAATGTCAAATGCTCTGAAAAGTCCTATTGGTCCTCTAAAACCTTTATGGAGACACTCATCAAAAATCTGGGCACATGGGAAGACTGTGCTGTCTCACATCACTGGAGTAACCACATAGACTGATTTTACCAAGAAGATCACATCTGTACAGCTTCAGAGAGATTTTTCCTGGCTCCCACCTTCATGAGATCAGAACCAGCCATGTTAATACCACCCTTTGGCTGCCGCTGAAACTGAACCTTGCTTCTATGCTGCCTGCAAAGTGCCAAAGCCAAGGCTGATAGACCACCCCGATCTTCCTCACAGTCTGCCATCTCACAGACTGCTTTGACAATGACTACTTGTAGTATCCTGGAGTGCTTGTGTGCAGCAAAGTGATTAAGCATACTGGTCTTGCTCTCAACAGCTGCTGTATTTGAATGTACTCAGTATGTGTACAGCCTTGGCCTTTCTATTCTCATTTCCCACATCCCGCCCTGCTGTCTGGAGTCAACTACCTCTCTCTCTTTGCCTTACTCTCTCAACCTGAGTTCCCATGCCAGTAAATCAGACATGGCCTAGCAGAGATGTCTGACTTGCCACCAGCCACCTCTGGGACGTAGGGCAGCCCTGTCTGTCAGGGCATGATTTCCTGTCTTGTGAGGCCTACATCCCTGCGCTGCCAGCCCTGCCTTGTCTCTAGGGCCTGCCGCCGGTGTCTTCCTTTGCCTGCTTCACTGGTGCAGTTTCTTGTGGTGCTTTGGCCCTCGCAGATTCAATTTGGGAAAAAAGACAAGGTGGGATTAAGTAGGCTGTACCCATCTTTCCTGCTGCTTGCAGGGAGGAATGGTTATCTTGTAAACCTTCTGCAGAGCACCAGCACATCTTTTGAGGAGCAATCAGCTGAAGCCATGTTGGGATGACATGCTTGGGTTCAGATCATTTTGAACTGGGAACAGGAGCCTGCTGAGCCCCTTGGAATATCCACACAATTTGTGAATATCCGATTTCATTCCTCAAGTGCCATCTGTAAGCCACTAGGCTGTGGATGTGGAAAATGAAAAATTGCAACATCTGGGGACAAAAAAGAGAAAATCATTCTGTCTTTCTTCATGAATTGTGTTCTTCTATTTCTCAGTCCAACAGTGTCCTTATTTTCTGCCTCCAGTCTGTCATTTTGCATGACTGCCTAGCAGTGTTGCATAAATTTCCCCAAGGATATATGATGCATGAAGAGTTGCAGCAAGAGTGCTGCAAGGGCTCTTGCCCTTAAAGCCTCCCTGATCTGATCCAGAGAGCTGATCTGGAAATGCTCTAGCACACAGCTTCAGGAGGACTCAGGCCATCCAAGGCATCGCCTTTTGCATGCAGCCTGGCAAAGCTGTGCGGATGCAGAACCACCATGTTTCTCATCTGGGTTGCAATTCACTGGTGGTTGGAGTTGTTCACTTCTGGTTTATGAGGTCAGATAACGGCTATTATCTGTATTGTGATAGTTGTTCTTTTGGGGCTTGTCAAACTCAGTACCTATACTCAGTCTCAATTTACCATTCTGTAGCTTAGTGGCTGTCCCAGGTTGGGAACTATAAGGTTAAAAAGAGTCCTCTGGGGACTGGAAGATTGTTATTCAATCCCATAATTCTGCTATCTCTTCATAAGCTCACGGCAAGGCCAGCTCATTCTCCTTTCCTCCGCCTCCAGCCTTGTGCCGGGCAGGAGCTGCGTTATCAGGACAAACATGTAAGGATAGACCTGGTTTGGGGCCTCCGGAGGCTGCGCTTAGGCCTCTTGGATGGCAGAGGCATGGCAGGGGGATGTGGTGGGTGTAGGATTGGAGCACTGAGGAAGATAGATTTAGTTTTGAGTTGGGGAAAATTCAGGAGGTTTGCTTATGGATTCTGTATCTGCTTTGTAATTTCTATCTGTAACACTCTCTCCAAATATAATTCTGTTTTTTTCTCCAATTCATTTGAGAGCTTTACTCTGTCAGCTCTTATGGACCCACGACATTCAGAGAGAAGATTAACTCTTCATTTTGGTGTTAATTCACAAGTAGTGTTTTATAGCACTCTGTAACATCTTATCACTTTGTCCTATTTGCATTCAGACAGTTTTTTATATCTCATGAGTGCCATTCTAAGGTTCCCTCTTTTATATTACCTCAGCTGGGCAAAGTAAACTAATAATTTGTTCTTTGCTTGTGGTAATCCAGCTTTTACATTCATTTCCTGTACTAGATCTGCCCGAATTCTCAGCAGTAAGTCATCTTTTTATTTGCAGATACTACAGTAGCCTATGGGGAAAGGTCTATCAAATGTTTCACCAATGTTTGTGTAATTCAAATGTTTATGCTGTGCTAATCCTTGGGGTTATGAGCTCAACCAGAAATGCCAGCATGAATATCTCACCTCAACTTTATTGTAGAGAGAATCACTCAAAATTAGTTTTGTTTGGGTTTTTGTGTGTGTGTCTGTGTGTTTTGTTCTGAATTTATTTCTGTTAGTCTCAAATCCTATAAATATTTGTGCTGTGTATTTAACTTTCCTTCTGTAGTTCTTCTACAGCATCACTGTGAGTATTCAAGTCACCATATATGAGTTAATTTTTAGGGTGATTTGAAATATTTTGACTAAATACTTTTACTGACGAAATATTTATAAATTTGAATGCAATCTTTTTTAAAAATGTCAATTATGTAAAAATGAAATACTTCCAAAGTTTTTTTGGTTTTTTTTTTTTTTTTTTTTTTCCTTATTTATTCCAATTCTCTTTTCTGGGGCCTTGTTCTTAAATTGTTAGACTCAGCAGGTAACCTTTTTAACCTTCCTTATTTCTTCTTGTATCAGTCCAAGAGACAGAGTTGTTTAATATGTTATTATAGTTAAGAGGCATCCCTGCCCATGACAGGGAGTTTGGAGTAGATGATCTATAAGGTCCCTTCCAACCTAATTAATTCTCAGATTCTTCCAATTGTGATTAGGGATGATTGATCATAATAGTCAAAAGGAGGCCGTGAGTGAGGGTAGGCAGCTCAGATAATATTAGGCCATTATTTTCATTGAATTCTTTAATGAACATATAAGGGAAAGTAGCTGTTATCTTTCTTAAACATATTTCAAATAAAATCACAATTCTTTCTAAAAATGTTTTTTTTTTTTTTTCTGCATACCAAGGTTACAGTATCCGGGGATTTGCAGCATACACCAAAACATGTATCTTTTAATTGGCAACAAAAGCCAGTTTATTCTATTTAGATGAACAGTTTCTCTGGTGATGGGTAAGCTATGACAAGGTACAGGTGTTTAGACAGAAGACTGTAATGTATTAGATGTTATTCCAATCCTAATGTAATTTCCATGTAGAGCTACATCTCACATAAACAGAAAGTGTTAGTGTTTAAAAATCATATATAAGCCAAAATTTCCCTAAAAGCCATAAACATTTTTCTCTGGGTTTATAGTTCAGGTCAGAAGGTTTTTGGATATTTATTTCAATGACACGTATTAAAAGGCAGTAGGAAATAAAATTTAATCATTTGAGCCTCTTAGAAGTGAACAAACATCTGATAGTTTAGCCACTGAAATCAAGGGCTTTGCTGAGAATAGGTTTGAGCAGTAAGTTATCTTTAAGGAGAAAATTAGTAGAATATACACTCAAAAAAAAATTTAATTTCTAACATGCTTCCCAGATACCTCCTAAAGCCATTGATAATGTAGATCGTCAGGAAGTGTTCATAGTCTTCTGGCTCGTTACCAAGTATCTCATGACATTTGGCCCTTTAAGTCTCAGGCCATGAAAACATAAAATTGGTGGATATCTTGGTTCACAAAAATGAAATATCTGGTTTTAATTCTCAAAATGGTAGGGAAAGATTAGAAACGGATCACTCTATGTCCTCAGGTTCAGCAAACAGATAACCAGTAAAAGTATTTTTAAAAATGTCCATTAATTCCATTATCCTCAAACTTTCATTCAGAATAGGGTCCTTGTGTGTCTGATTTTTGATTCCTCAAGATTAGCAATGTTTTAAATCTTGTGCTTGAAAAGTGAGCTAACCTAATTGCTTAATTACCAAAACATAAGCAGAACTGAGCACATAATTTATTCCATCTTTTTGAAATGTCTCCTTGCATTAAAAAATATTATTTCTCTTTGATGTCCCTTCTGGGCATTCTTTCTATATTTTTGTAAGTGATTTTATTAACTATAATAATCACAGCAAGCTTTAAAAAGTAGAAATTATTCATAAGAGAGTTTTGAATCTTTGTTCTTATGTTTCTTTTCTCCAGCCTAGTAAAAAAATAAAGAATCTGTGACCCCTACTTCAACCAGTGTCAACCAACAGAAATAACCAATAGCTGATGTTAAGCATAGCTGGATTATCTTTAATACATTTTGAAGAAAATTGGAAGCTCCTTATTGATAAGTCATAAGTAGAAAGACTAAGTTCAGCAAGTACATTCGTTATGAATACTGTGTACCACCCAGGGCTGGAGCTGGAATAGTTCTATAAAAATATATAACTCTTAACCTCCTTGTTAGACACATAACAAATAAGCAATTAGTGTAGTATTTGAATACATATATATAAAAAAAATTGTCATAAGATCACATTTTTACATTTCTCTTATTAGGGAATTTTCATTTAGTACTAATGCTCTCATTGCTTCAGAGCTGACTCCACCTGTGCTGGTATTTCTGATGAGAATATCAATTAATTGTTCAAGATGATGCACCTGCCTCATTCAGGATGAAGGCTTAAATGTCACAACTTTATTCAGTTGCAGAGTTTTGCTTTCAGCTCTTCTTTACGAGATAGTACATTACTATGGTGAGCTGTTGGAAAAATGTGTGTGGCAAGAAATAATCTAGCATCTAATGAAATAATATGGGGGCTTTCTTATTTGAAATAGAGTTTCATTTCTCAGAAAAGGTGGATTATGGGTAGGAAGAGTGTATTGTGTAATATCTATAACAATCATTTAGAGTTACCCTTTCATCTTCTGTTTTTATGTTTTCAGAAAACAAAAAGACTAGTCTGGTTTCAGTAGCTCACTTTCTACTTGGCAGATGCTCTGTAGTGTACCAAATGTGACTCATTTTATTCATTTAACGCATCCTTCTGGCTTTTGTAAGGCTAGAGAACATTTATTTGCAAATCTCTGGTGAACCCAGAAAACCTTGCTAAGATAGTTTACAATAAGACAGTGTGTACAGTGCTATTTCAGTTTTTAATGATGAGTGGTCCTCTCCACAATTTTGGGGTAGTAAAAACCAACAAAAAACCAAACCAAAACAAAACAAAAAAAACCCAAAACAAAACAATGACAAAAAAAAAAAAACCAAAAAACCCCAAACCTAAACCACCAAGAAACCTCAAACCAACCAAACAAAAAAACCCAAACAAATAAAATTTAAAAAAAAAACCCAAAAGACCAAAACAAAAGGCAACCCAAAAACCTCCCAAACCCCAAAACACATATAGGGAAATATAAAGGTAACAGTGACTTCCACAGAGCTGTAAATTGACCTGAGGGGCAAGCTGGTAGCAGCCTGAAGTTAACTGGGAGCAGTGAACCACTAGGTGTATGTGTAGAAAAGGAATGCCTGTAGTATCAGTGATGTTCCATCTCTGTTAATCTGTTCCTAGCAGTCAGTGTTGGTAGAACTTTGTTCTCCTTTAAAGACATTGTATTTAAATAACTTGAAATAGCTAGGTTTTTTTTTTTTTTTTTTTTTTGTAAAGCAGGTTTTGTTGTTCACTTATCTACAAATGGGGTAGAATAAAATAAGTGGTAATTTTCTATTTAATCGTTGCAGTTAACCCAGGATTTTAGGACTCATGATTCTTTTTCTTTTGATAATTTTTTTCCTTTGTATTCTCTTGACTGGTAATAGGACATCCATGCAAAATTACTTACTGTAAAATGGCTGGTCCTTTAGAGTTTGTGGTCTCGTAGTCTAGCTTGCCTGCTTTGAAGTTGTCTTTTAATAACACCTGAGGTGAGATATATTCAATGAAGATACAAAATTATGTTGGAAAAGCTATCTGAACCCTGAAAAATTAAATGTGTTGTAAAGGGTTTTCAATGGCAAAATGAATATTAAGTGAAGAGGGTTCACAGAAAAAAAGAAACACAAATCCTGTTAGGAATAATTGTTATCTAGTAAAATGCATCCCCTCCTGAGATTGGGGGGAATTTAGGCTTCAAGAAGGTATTCTAGTGAAACATGGAAGTATTTGTTCTTTGCCTTTTCCACAGTGACAGAAAAGTCTGGCAGAGATGGTGTCAGTTCACTGGTTCTGTAAGCTGTGTGCCAAAACAGCTGCTTTCAGTGATGTAGTGTGTGTTTGGGTTACACAAAAATAACACATTTGGGTAGATAGATGCATTTCTGCAACTTTTTTTTTTNTAAAAAAGTTGATTTTTTTCACTTTTTTTTTTTTTTTTTTTTTTTTATTTCCCCCCAAGATAATAAATGTAGACTTTAGCTTTTATTTTTAATTCTCCCAAAGGTTTGGGCAAATGGATATAAATGGTTGAATTATTACAGTTTAGAAAGCAACCACTTATCATCTGAGCTGATTATATATGTGTTCTCAACCTGTTACTAACAGAGTAGTCTAAACCTCATGGGTAAACTTCTGAATTTATCTTGCAATAGACTAAGAGTATTCACTTGATTATCTAATATGGTTCATTTGATAAAAAATAATAATAAAATTAAGTAACTCAGTAATTTTCTTATTAACTGACCCTATTCAAGGATGTCCTTGTGATACAGGGATATTACAGGAGAGAAAACTGGCACTTTATTTTTTTTTTTTTCCTAATTAGTGATCTAAAACATTTCAGTCTTCTCAGATTTATGTTTGACAACTGTACAGTTACTGTTATATTTAAAATTATAACTAATTTTTACAAAGTAGTTATTGCAACATGTCAGGAAGTCACTTCATAATCAGATCATGCCCTTGCTCTGGTCTTCTCAAATAATCTTCCTTTGCAGTACAGAAGCTTTTGAGTAGTTATTTCTTATATCGTGCAGTCGTCCTGTTGTCATCTTAATTTCTCTTTGTCAATCCACAGTTAGCTAGTTGGGGGGAAGAGATGTTTTATAGTGAATCAACACTGAACACTGAAACGAGATTCATACCTCCAGCAATGTATCTAGAAGCCTGGGAGATGTGAACAAAGAGATCATAATTTTGAGAGATGGAAGAGCAGGATAGGGAACAACTTTCTCACTTGTTATTTGTGAAAAGGGGGATCTTTCTGCGATATGACTTTTCTCTGTAGTACTCTCTAGTGAAGCTAGATTTTGTGGTTGTCTCACTGATGAACCTTTGCTGTATACTTGCAGGATATGTGAGGTTTTTCGTTCACCTTTTGTCTAAATTGAATCTTAGAATAGAATAGAATCAACCAGGTTGGAAGAGACCTCCAAGATCATCCAGTCCAACCTATCATCCAGCCCTATCCAGTCAACTAGACCATGGCACTAAGTGCCTCATCCAGTCTTTTCTTGAACATCTCCAGGGATGGCAACTCCACCACCTCCCATTCCAATGGCAAATCACTCTCTCTGTGAAGAACTTCCTCCCAATATTCAGCCTATACCTCCCCTGGTACAACTTGAGACTGCATCCCCTTGTTCTATTGCTGGTTACCTGAGAGAACAGACCAGCTCCCACCTGCTACAACCTCCTTTCAGGTAGTTGTAGACAGCAATGAGATCACCTCTGAACCTCTTCTCCAGGATAAACAACCTCAGCTCCCTCAGCCTCTCCTCACAGGACTGTGCTCCAGGCTCCTCACCAGCTTTGTTGCCCTTCTCTGGACGTGTTCTAGTACCTAAACATCTCTCTTGAATTGAGGAGCCCAGAACTGGACACAGTACTCAAGGTGTGGCCTGATCAGTGCTGAGTACAGGGGCAGAATAACCTCGCTTGTCCTACTGGCCACACTGTTCCTGATCCAGGCCAGGATGCCATTGGCTCTCCTGGCTACCTGGGCACACTGCTGGCTCATGTTCAGCTTACTATCTACCAGTATTCCCAGGTCCCTTTCTGCCTGGCTGCTCTCCAGCCACTCTGTCCCCACCCTGTAGCACTGCTTGAAGTTGTTGTGGCCAAAGTGTAGAATACTGCACTTAGCCTTGTTAAATTTCATCCCATTGGCCTCTGCCCATCCATCTAGCTTGTCAAGGTCCCTCTGCTGCTGCTGTTTAGAGGAGTAAATGCAGCAAAGAAGTCCCTAATGGCAAGGAATAGGTGACCTTACATGAAGGTATTGCTTATAGTCCAGGCAGGTGAGGTATCTTTTGCTACCTAATTTTTGTTATTTAAGTGCATTGGGATGTTCTTCCAGGGAGAGACCTCTGCTATTGTTTTTTTATGGGTTTTGTAGGTGTGTCTCTAAAAAAGTAGTTGGCATTTCTTACTGACACTGAAAGCAGAGTAAGAAAGAACACTCTATCTTCATCAGTGTTATGGTTTTCTTTCTCTGTAAGATTTTTTTTTTTTTAAACAGATGCTAGCCTATATTTCAAGATGTTCTCTGCAGCACAAATGTGAACAGTTCCAAATTTCCAAATGCTGTCCCACAAGTAATTCCTATCACTGAATGAAATCAAACATCGATTTTATGTGGGACACAATGTTTTGTTTATAAGCTCTATGAGAACATAGAATATGGCTGTCACATGGCTTGGGAAGACCCACACAGCCACTCTGAGCATCCCATAAGAAGATAATCTCTAGGATACTCATAAGCATCTCATTGCTGAGACTACATTTCTGCTTTGTTTCATAAATGAAAACTAAATAGTTCTCTTGGTGAAGAGAATGGGAGTAAATTTGCCAAACTATAATAAAGCATATAAACCTTTTAGATGGGGTTCATGGGTTTGGCTCTCTACACTGCTTAAGTATCTATACAAGCAAGTAATGATACTTCCTGTGATACAGCTGTGGCACAAATGTAATGCTACTGTCTCAGAGGAGCGATTTATGAGATTAAATTTTTACTACTTTTGTCTGTCTTCTGTCGATCGAGATTACATCTTTGATTTTTACTACAGCATCTTAATGTTTTTGTTAAGAAATTAAGTGCATGGAACGCAATGAATGGGAATAATTCCCATAGCAATATCTTCAGATATTGGGTCCCTTTCAGGAAGAGCCTTATTTAGGATTTTTATACTGGTGAAGCAAAACTATCTTTGGCACTGAGGAGGAGTCTCATTAAAATCCTGTTAGTAAAATTGAAGCCATGAAGGGGTTAGAGTTTACCTTTATATACTGTTGTATGGACTCTCCATGCAGCATATAAGGAAAATACCCAGCTTTCTGAATAAGGTACAAGTTAAACAGAATTTAAAAAAAAAAAAATTGTTAAGAAAATAACAAAGTATCGTGGGGCTTAAACTATGTTACTGGCTCAGTTTTGAGTATACATCAGGAAGAAAATCAGTTCTTTGTATCCTCACCATAATAAATACATTTGCTTTTCACAGTTGATCCTGGTAACAAAATGCAGTTGCAGATAAGATTGGATCTTTCTTCAGTGGCTCTTTCAAGGAAAAAATGTCCTCAGCCCATAGCTCTGTTGTAATTCTTCACTGACTACCATCTTGCACAGATTTCTTTTATTGCACGTTTTCCATCTCAGCTGTTGCCTGCTGAATGTTGGATTGAAATGAATGTACCTACTGGGCTGGTACAGATGGATATGTTCTTGGCAGTTGCACAGAAAGAATGGGAGTTTTTTCTATTCCATACATTCCCTTATTTTGTGCATACTCTGGTAGCTGAGTGCATTGAACAATGTATTTAACATCTGTCACATGTTTATCTTCTCCTTGATCCTTTCCCAGGCAGTGGGAAAACGCGCAACATGCTGTCTTGCTTTAGGAGCATGGCAAACAGGCTTTGAGAGGACCTCCTAGGTCTTCAAGCCTTGTCTCTGGCTATTGCAGATACCTACATTACATAAGACTCTTGTGAGCCAAGCAAGCTCCAGTCTAACATCAGATTTCTTTCTTTGTGCTGCTATTGAAAAGCTGTTCCGCTATCATTATGTAAGGGTTTGAAAGCTTTTATTTTCAGCTGCACATTGGTTCTACTTGGTTCTTTATTTCATCTTGTGTTGAGGTTCTTTAATCTTAATTTTTTTTCACCTTCTATGCTCTTTTTCATATTTATTGAATTATATGCAACAATATTTTAAAATTAATTTTAAAAATTTCATCTTGCATCAAGGTTCTTTTGTCTTAATTATTTTTTTTCCTTCTGTGCTCTTTATCATATTTATTGAATTTATAGACAACAATCTTTTTTCTTCTTAGCCCATATTTTGGTAGGCTGTTTTACTGTTAGTACAGGTATGACAGTTTGAGATAATTGGTATTCCATCAAAATTAAAGTTGAGATAAACAATTCCAAGTGGATTTATTTTTTCATTTCTTTAAATTATTAACTTGATAAGCAGAATTAGTACTGTAGTGATTTAGAATTAGTACTGTGAGTGTCCTGGGTTTGCTGGGACAGAATCACAGGTCAGCCATGGGAGGGATATAGATCATCAGCAGTTTCCGATCTACCAGGTCAGATGACTTGAGTTGGATCACAGGTGTAGCCCATACCGTCAGCAATCATGCTCAATGTAAACGAGGATATTTGGTAAGGAGAGAGGAGCTTGTTGCTAGGCATTTCTGCTCTGCAAGACTGTCTTCCTGGATATTGTGACTGCTGCACTTTTGCTAGGCTGAGTATAACTTTATATCTCTTGTGTTAATGTTGGTATTTGCTTGGTTATCTCATTAAATTTGTTCTCATTTCAAGCTGGGGGTCTTCTCTCCTTTTCCTCTTGCTCTCTGCTGGGCAGGGGTTACTGAGTGATAAAGTAACTGATATAGTTTATTCACAGGTATGGGGTAAATATAGACAATGAGAAAATCTCATCCTACCTTAGTATATAAGAAGGAAACCCACCGATTTTATTTGCTACTACACATTGCCTAAACACCTGGTAACATCTATAAGAACAATTCTACTGGTTTGCATTAAGTCCCACATGAAATTTGGAAATAAAATCTAATGTATTACAAAAGTATAAAGTGCTTGCTAATGGCAAGTTGGCAATGAGGCTGTCCTTCCTCAGTTTGAGACCTGAGGCAAGTCATAAAAATATTATGTTTGAAGCTGCTCAGTCTCAGATCCTGGGGTAAATCCCTTGGTGACTGCAGATTGTGACCTATGAATATGTGAAAATGTCTCCACCTGTGTCCCTCTCAGTATATGATGAGTCCCATATGAGGCCACATTATTAATCCAAGAACAGAGTCACAAGACTGGGCTGCAGGACTAAGTCCACAATGGGGGCTGTTTGGTAATGTGTTTCCACTAAGCACAGCTCTTCCTCTCTTTTCCTCCTTCTGCAGCCATGCAGGACCATGGTGTTGCTCCTGCTTTGGAGTATGTCTGGCTCACAGATAAATTTAGTGTTGAGTCAGACTGGAAAAGAGGCCACTTGACTCTGCTACAAACTCGTGAGAAACTAGAGCAGTTCATTGAAAAAGGTTGGGGCCCTTGAATTTGTTTTTTTGACACTCTAAACATAAAATTTCTGTCTATGTCCTAGTATGACTGTGCAATTACAGTGTGCTTGATCTACAGCAGACAGTCCACAACATCCAGTTCTGTATGTGGCTGAGCTGTTTGTTGAATTTTCTCTTGTGGTTACACTTTTTTTTTTTTTTTTTTTTTTTTTTTTTTTAAAAGTTAGACTGATTCAGAAATCTTAGTCTTTTTAATTTGCTATTTCAAACTGTTGCTGCAAAGCAGGAAGAGGGACTTCTTCAGTTACTGCTTGCTTGAAAAGGTCTGAGTCTAGAAGTGATCACTGTATCTGATGTTATGGTCTGAAATTAAGCAAACGTAGATGTGGATAGCATAAAATTAATGCTTCCTTGTTTGAACCATTGTTACTGCTAGTAGATTATATTTTTATTTTTTTAAAATTCATCTGCTTCTCTTGCTTGATTATGATGCTCATCATAAATCCTGTGCTCATGGCAGGCATAAAATATTCAAAGAGAAGCTGATATTTCACCTCTTTCCATAGCTGAAGGCAGTTTGAGTTTTGTAAAGCTGTAAATTTATCTTTCTAAATGTATAAACAGAAAAGCAATGCCAATTTGCAAATCAGCTTTGATATCGTCTGGACCACAAAGTGCAGATATTTCTATATTAGAAGTTATTTCTGAAGTTCTTATGGACAGGAAATCTCCTATTCCAAGAGAAACATCAAGCCTAAATTTTAGTTAGTCAGATTAGTGTAAGTTGCTTTCAAAATGCTACCAGATCAGTGCATTTTAAATTTGCATCTGTCTTTCATTCACTTTTATAAGCACGGAGTGCATGTGGTATAGAAAACATAGGAATAACATTCTTTTTTCTCCTTGCTGTGACTGCTTTTCAGGAATAACACAGGTGTGATTTCTATAGTGAAAATTAAAAAAAAAAAAGTTAATAAAACCTTATTTCCTGTCTTTGTCCCCTTACCTACCTGCCTATCTTTTTCTTTTTTTTTCTTTAATATCCGCTCCAGATCGTTTAGGACCTACTGATAAATGAACATACCATTACTCCACTTAACATGTTCACTTAGATGAATTTCCTTTGCTGTTCCTTCTGCTAGAGCTAGTTAATTTTTTTTTTTGAGGAAAACTCTTTCCCTTCATGGTCCCCCTGAATCGGTTAAATACATGATAGAATAAACGTTTCACAGAATAACCTTCTTTCTTTCTTTCTTTCTCTTTTAACAGGAAATTATGGGGAAAGTGGAATGGAAGCCTTCAAAGAGCTGGCTGCCCAAGAGGGTCTCTGCATTGCTCACTCTGACAAGATCTACAGCAATGCTGGGGAAAAGAGCTTTGACCGCCTGCTCCGCAAGCTGCGAGAAAGGCTACCCAAGGCTAGAGTGGTGGTTTGCTTCTGCGAGGGAATGACAGTCAGGGGGATACTCATTGCCATGAGGCGCTTGGGAGTGCTTGGGGAGTTCCTACTAATTGGAAGGTAAGACTGGCTGTGATCTTTCTGCGTGTCCTCTCCCTCTTGTCCTGCAGGCAGTCATTTAATTATTTACTTGTTTAATGAATTAAAAGAAATGGAAAAGTGGTAGAGTGAATATCAGGAAGGGCACCTGAAGATGTATGTCAGCTTAATTGATGGTGTTAACCTTTGCTGAAGTGAATGTTAATTGCTAAAACTTTATGGATATAACACTAGTGCATTTGTGCTTTTGTATGCTCCAGGGGAACATTTCATACATAGGTCTCAGAACCAAGCAGGGAGTGACAAATTCTGAACTCAGAATGTGATGCGTGTAATGTGACAATTTCACTAAAGATGCCTCCTGATAATTTGAAACCAAGTTACTGAGTGCTTTCAATTTACTGATTCCAGTCTTATGATTACAACATGGCATTCTCAGATGTATACATTATTCTGATCTCTCCTGTTGAAAGTTAGTGCACTAAAAACAGACTTGTTTTTAAAACATCAGACTTGCTGATGGCCAAGCCGGTATGCCTATGTGATTTATACTAACAGAGTAACTGCAGATGTGTGTTGGACAGGCAAAGGCTGCCTTTATCAAAAGGAGAAATATTTCTTTTTTTCTTATAGTGGAAATCTTGTTCTGAATCTTGTTCAAATGGTGAAGACTGATGTTTTCTGTCTTTATTAGACTGATGGTGTCTTTAATCCTTCTATTCTCATCTATTGTTTAAACACTATTCCTTCAAGGCAAATGGTAGTTGTCTCTGTTGAACTTCTGTTGCCTTTTTAATCAGCTGTTACTCTGATCTGTCTGGCATCTTTTTGTCACTCACTTTCTTGAGTCTTTGTGTCTGTCATCATGACTGGGATGCTCTTCTTTTGCATTGTGCTATAATACTGGTATTTCCTTGATTGTATTGCTCTTTGAACCCCACAATTATTATTTCCCTAAGTCAGATAGCTTTCAGATGATTACTTAGGCCAGATTAGCTATCAGTGTTCCTCCTTTCTTCTTTTTTCCCCCCTTTGTTGCAGGCTCTGATTGCAATCTATTTGAAACAGAGACTACCTCAAGAAGGTTGTGTAGCTATAGCACATTTGAAAAGCCATAAGCATTAAAATGAAACAGTAAGGCAATATTGAAGATGATACTATAATATAGACTTGTGCATGAGCTTTTTATCTACATCATTCAATATGCATAATTTGATGCATTTCAGCATTAGTATATTTTCTCAGTGAATAGAAGAAACGAACTATAATTAGCCTGGGTGATAGTATCCGTGGTCTTTCTGTAAATTCTCTGCAGTTTTATGCAGCGGTGGCTTTATTCGTGTCACTCTGTAGAGGAGTTTAATTGCTCACCTGTTTTTTGGTGCTCCCTCTTAATGCTCTCTGTATAGAGACAGGAAATCAGTGTCCTGTATTAAGCACCCAAGTTAGGTACTTTGGTACAAACCTTAGTTTCCTATTAGGCCTTTTAGCTGATCTCCTACTTCATGGATTTGTGGTGTATTTCAGCTTGAAATTTTTCCTACGAACCTTCAACAGGCATTATGCTACTCTGTTCAATAGTTTGTCTCAATCTTCTCAGCAGTGTTGCTCTGAGCTTTTTGTCAGAAATTCTCACTTAATTAAATGCTAATAATGGAATTTCATTGCATATCAAGATGTGAGTTTTAGGTAGGTTGTCACGTCTCCTTTTATGCTGGTAATTGAGTGTGAGGGACTTCTTTTTTAGGTCTGAGCAAGCTGTTGCAATTGTAAAACAAGATGGCTATTACTTTGCATGGTCTGGATTGTGCTCGACAACTGGTTAAAATAAAAAGCATTATAGGATGTGTGTGTCTTTTATGTGCTTGCAGAACTAGAAGAAAAGACATTTTCTTTGAATTGTCCTAGTTAAGTGGTTTTACCGTTTCATAAACTTATTCACAAGTGAGTTGCAACGAAACTGAAATGATGAAAATTTGGTTATTATAAAAACAGGAACCAAAACACACATTAGCATTGCTCTGACATGCTATTTAGTCTTTTTTTTATTCAAGAACCCAGCTAAGCAAAAAAACCAATAATCCTTTTAAGAACATTCTTTTAACTGAGGGAAGGGGGAGTGAATGTAAAAATCAAGGTTTAACGGGTTTTTTTGTTCCTGTTGTTGTTGGTTTTGAGTTGTGGTGTTTGGTTTGTGTTTTTTTTTCCTTCTTTTTTTTTTTTTGCAATAATGAGCTAAATTAAGCCTTTAATTTAACCCCAGGTTTATCAGCTGTGCTGTATCAACCCTGTATTTTGCTCTGACTTTCTGTAAAGATGAATATTTTACAAAGGGATACCTGGCTAAATAACTCTCTTCCTGCTATATCTTCAATACTGCTTTTGATCAAAACAGACAGGAACATCTTAGCTTAACTAAATTCAAGGTATCAGAGACTAGGAAACTCAACTTGAGTCAAATAATACATTTGAAATGATAAGGGTTTACATTGAACCAGGGCTACATTGTCAGCTATTTGGGTCTTTCCCAGGATGGAGATGACTCTTCCCAGGCATAGAGTTAGGATCCTATTTGTACCGTATCTATGCTAGCGTTCCCAAATGGAGACTGGAGATATAACTAGGTCTAACCAAAGTTCCACCTCGTTTGTTACTGAAAGTGGGATTCTGTTGTACGGGTGAGAAGAAAGGGAATTTCTGTTTTTGAAACTGGAGTGAAACTGGTATTAGGACAGGAAAACAGGTTACAATCTTGCCTAAGGGAGAATGGCAGCTATTCTGAAGTCCATATGGTGTTCGAATGCAATGGAGAGTTCAGTGAGAATGTTTATTAAGAATGATAATGCTTTAAAAACTGGCTAATAATCAAAGGAAAGGGAGAAGGAGAAATGGATCGTGGCTTTGTATAAAACTAATGATTGGGGTAGTACCAGAGTAATAAAAGGCAAAAATTATGCAAAGAAAATAAATTATGCTACTCAAGGGAATTCAGGGGATTGTTCTTTTAGCAGAAATTAATTTTGATATGAAGAGATTATGTAGAAAGATGCTCAAAATCATGTGTCTCATCATATTTATGCAGGCTGCTGGGGTTTGTATTACTTAATAGGCATCATGCAAAATGGATGAATCTCCAATATGTCCCCTGAGATGAGGCATCAAGATGAGGGGCGTAACTTACTTTCCAGTATTTGTGCGCGTCACGCAAAGTAAATGACAAATGCAAACATTCCCCAGTTTTAAGAGTTACTTTGAGATCATTTATGAAAAGATGTGCCAGATGAATAATTGGAAAATAAAATATTCATTTGCCATTTAAGTCTCTCAAACTCATACACACAATGGTTTGTGTAAATGTATGAGGAACTTAAGGAAGAAAGGAATGTATGGACTATGTACTACCTTACTTTTGTAGGCTTTCCAATGTTTTATGGTCTCCAATAACATTGGTCTATAGGCTGTTGTAGAACTGTGATTTATGTGTACACAGAGTGACTTCACTTGAGTTTGGACACTAGACAGTGAAGATATGGTTGGACGTTCTACAATGGGCACTGTGCAAGTCAGAGGGCTAGTAACTATTTTTTTCTACATCCAATGAAGCCCCTTCAGCATAGGGTGACATCTTTCAGGATGCATGGTATGATGAAATTGTCCTTGATGGCCCTACCTCAAGAAGCCAAAGGCAAGTTTGACATTTAACTTCACATTTTCTAAAATATTGATGAAACCTTGTCAGTGTAAGGTGTTTGTTCCTGTTACCTGATGTTGCATATGTGGAACTGGATTTCATACAGTATAAGCACAAGTGACTTGTTTGTGAGTTGACAGAAACATGCTCTGATGTGGTCAATCCCTGGACAGCAGGGTGTGTGGGAAGGTAGGTGTGTAGCAGTTATTAACTTCCAGAGCCTGAGATTTTATGCATGAACAGTTCTGTAATCCTATTAAATTAGTGTATCACCTGACAGAAGCATACCTTGTCTATCCAAATGAGACCCATCAGTTCCTAGCACTGACTACTGAGTTTCTGCTCAGCTACATCAGAGCAGAGAAAGCAGACCCCCTGTATTTCAGGACGCTGTGGTTGAGGCAGGAATCCAAACCCTGTTTACAGCAGTCCCCCTGGTGGTCGAAAAGAAACATTGGAAGTAAATATTGACAGGTCCAGAGCATCAGTTAGTAAGGGACAAGGGTCTGATCAGGAAATTGATCCTTCAACATAGCAACAGGAGAAAGAGTCACTCTATAGACAGAAACCACCTGGTGCCTGAGCAAACTGAGATATGTGGAAAGATTCTGTCTTCCAGCCAGGCATGTGGACTGCTGCCTGTTTGCTCACATGCTCTCATACTGAGACTGATAGGAACTAGAAGATTAAGAAGCTCAGAGGATGAGAGACCTTGCTAGAACCAAGGAATAAAGAGAGAAATTGTATGAGAGGCAACAATCTGAAATCTCTGGAGGTGGCTCATGTCAAGCTCGAATCACAGAATTAACCAGACTGGAGAACACCTTTTGAGATCATCAAGTCCAACCTATCACCCAACACTTTCTAATTAACTAAACCATGGCACTGAGTACATCGTCCAGTCTTCTCTTAAACACTTCCAGGGACGGTGACTCCACCTCCAAGGCAAGGTGTCTCCTCAGGGACAATCTTGTAAATTTCCAAGGTAAGTAGACCACTATGGAGAAAGGTATTGTTTTAATTTGTTGTCTTTCTCACTATCCAAAGCTATTTTAATTAGTAACAAATTGACTTAATGTGCACTGAGTCTCTTTTGCCTGTGATGGTAATCTTGATTTTGACCCGTGAGATTTTTTTCTATCCCAATTTCTACTCTTGTTCCATTAGGTAGGGGTAGTTGGCAAGTGGTGGGTATTTGGCTGCTGAACAGGGCTAACACTACAGATGACACAGGCTTCTCTTTCATTTCTGACATCACAAATATGAGTATCACATACTTGACTAAAAAACCTGTCTGCCTTTTCCCAGACAAGTCCCTAGTGCCAGTGGCTTGTGCATTAGTAAAAACTGTCTGAGAATATTCTACTGCTAGTTGGGATATTCTTCATAAACAAGGTGACCTTTGAAGTATGTTACTGTTCTCTTAAATTAGTCTAGCTGGAAACAAACAAACAAAAGATGCTGTATACTGTCTCCACTGCATAGTGTTTTGACTTCCCACAAGGCCTGCTCCATCTTTATGAGGAAACAACAAGAAATGTCCACCTTCTCTCAAAGTAACTGAAGTGCTTTGCAGGCCCGTTGTGTTAGTTAAAAACGCCTGATGACTTTGTCCCCCTCCCCCTTCACATCCTGTTTAAATCCCTGTCAACTAGTTCAACAATTTCCTCCACAAAGACCCTCTGCCCTCTTTTGAAAGAGGTGTCTCCTGTTTGAGCTCAACAACCCTGGTGCTGTATAGACCACATCATTGTCAAAGAACCCAAATTTGTGGTGGTGACATCATCCATGGAGCCATGTATTAAAAGAGTTTATTCAGCTGCCTAATCCAATGTCTCTGCCACTGGTTGGAATAATAAAAGATAACTTGTGCCCCTGAATCTCGTATCATTTGTCCAAAGGTCCTGAAGACTTTTTCGACTGTTCTTGGACTACCAGTCATTATTTCTTCTCCTCCTATATGGAAGATTAATAACGGGTAGTAGTCCGTACAGCACACCAGGCTAGGAATTTTCCTAGCAATGTCCCTAACCCAGGCTCCAGGTAGGCAGCACACTTCCCTCTGAGAGAGGTCTGCCCAACATATTGGCCCCTCTGTTCCTTGTAAAAGTGCATCCCCTACAACAAGATGGCAGATAAAAGTAATCTATTCAGAGGCGTATTAGAGGAAAAGTAGAGGAAAATGTAGTGATTTCTCATTTGAAATGCAGCTTATAATGATTGAGCCTACTGTGAGAAATCAACAAAACCTGTAATTGGAGTCACAGTCAGGTTGTCGTTTCTGCATACAGAAGTGCTTCATTCTGGCCTATTACTCAGTTTTCCTAATCCTTATGTTAACATGTAAGAGTTGATATTCAGCCTTTTCTTGGCAATACTTTCTTTAGATTGAAACCAAATAATTTAGTCTTATTCACTAAAGCAGAAAAGTAACACATTTCATTTCTACTAGGACAGTAGTGTATTTTTCTAATTTGTATTGCAGTCCTACAGTTGTTGAGGAAAATAGGGCCAGAAGCAAAAAACTGAAACTTATTCCCCACAGAATGAAGAAATACAGCCAAATCACCAGCATGGAAAATAACTACATGAGCCCTAGGTACCAAAGCTTACCCACAAATAGCTCATAGTGAATAATTCATATAGTTTAAACTCAGTGAAAATAAGTGCCAGGTTAGTTATCAAGCTTTGGAACAAATTTTGGTGTTTTTTGGGTTGGTTGCTTTGGTTTTGTTCTTGTTCTTTTAATTCTCCTGCACAAATAACTGGACTAAGATTCATCTAGTAACGACTGAAGTGAAATGTGAGTAAGACCTGACCAGTTCAGCAGTCCTTCCGTTGTAGTGTTACTGAAGCATTAGTAACATGAAAGAGGTAGCTTTGACTCTTGAAAAGATCTGACACCATGACCCACGTGCCATGATTTCAGTGTAAGTTCAACTTGAGAAACATTACACTTTTAGCTATTAGATGACAATCTTTGCATGATCTAAAGCTCCCGCACTGTTCACACGAATGCTTCAGGGCTAACCTCCCTTCATCTCCTCAAACTGAACATTGAGTGCATTTCTTGAATGCATTTTCCAGCCTTGGAAAGGTACCAGCAAGGTACCTTTAGGTTGAGGGCAATTACGAAAGTAAAGGGGGAAATGAATGAAAATCAGGTAGTCTATGGAAACAGATGATCTTTCCCCACAACATTGAACACTGTTTTCATTTGACCTCCTCTGTTCAAAGAGACAAAGACTTGAACAAACTTTACATTTCATTTTCAGTGCAATAGACAGGTGGTTAATCAGAGGCGTTATGAAGCTTTGCAGTCACCGCTTCCCAGGACTAAAAAGAAAGGTGTTTAAATTACAACCTAAATTATTTTTACTTTGATGTGCTTGTCAAAACATATATTGTTTTTACAAATACAGCTCAGGCAATTGTGATAATTCACCTCTAAAGGCAACATTTTGTAATAATCCAAGGACTGGAACTGATATTAACAGTGATGATATGTTTCTATACTGGAACAGGAAAAACAATTTGTATGCCAAGACTTGACAGGAAATATAAAAAATAATTATTCTTAAATAACTAAATGAGTGAAGTATTCAAGGAAAGTTTACACTTCAATTTCTTCTTGGAGGAAAAAAAAAAAAAGGGATTAATTTGCTCCTTAAAATTAAGAAATTAAACTCCCTCTCTCTATATCTATCTATCTATATATATCTTTATATTTTGAGGGACAGATTGCTCATGCTTTTACTAGAATTGCATTAAATTTCTATTTGAGCTCTGAAAAACACCAGAAGTAAACTGCAGAAATTCTAAGCCTCACAATACTAATGTTATATTTTAACTATTGTCAGTAGAAATATAAGTTGCTGTTTCCTGACCATTTATAAAAAATTCCAGCCACACAAAAATGTGCCTGGAAAAGTACACCCCTAAGTAAATTAGTCCTCATTCCATGTGATTCATTCAGATAAAAGTATGACGTATTCTTCCAGGTGAGCAGCAGCCATCCAGGTACCTGTTTCTGTAGAGGCATGACAAAACATACACTGCCTAATAAATAATCCATCAACAACACATAGCACTGTGCAATAACTCAATGATTCTAGCATTCAAATTAATTCACAGACAACAAGCAGACATCAACTGTTGTACTTTTTCAATATTGCAGAAAATTAAAAGGTAAATTATTGCTGTCAAGGCTGTTCCTTCCTCGCGTTCTTTTGAACATTACTAGCTTAGATAAATTCTCCTTGTAGAATTTGTCAAAACAGCTATAAAAACACTGAAAGAAATCTTGGCTTTCCTTTGCTAAGAAGCATCAAGATGCCTTTAGAATCATGTATGTTTTTAACAGAAATACATAAAATTTTATTAATCAATACTTCCATTTTACCCTTTCCTGTCTATTCAGGTTTTGTTAAAGTGTTGCACTTAATTTTTTTTCTTACTTATATTAAAAATCCATACAAAGACACATATTCCTCTGAACAATTGAAATAAGCTACATGCATGTTAACTCTTGTATAGAAATCAAATAAGTGATCTATGATCACTGGGAAGAACAAAACATACTCAAAGCAGCATCTTCTGTGAGTTTGTACTTGAGTGCTCGTAGACTGTGGTAAGAACTGTTTAAACATTCCATTTCATATTTGCATGACCTACAAGTTAAAATCTCTATAAACTTGATATTTTTGAGAAGGCTTTGGATACATAGTCATAAGAACAAAATTTTAAAGGTCATATGGGTTTAAACTGGCAAAGGGGAGATTTAGACTGGCTATTAGGAGGAAGTTCTTTGCAGTAAGGGTGGTGAGACACTGAAACAGGTTGCCCAGGGAGGTTGTGGCTGTTCCCTCCCTGGAGGTGTTCAAGGCCAGGTTGGACAAGGCCTTGAGTGACCTGTACTAGTGGGAGATGTCCCTGCCTATGGCAGGGGGTTGCAACTAGAGGATGCTTGAGGTCCTTTCCAAACTTACCATTCTATGATTCTATCATGTAGTATTTGCATTTTTCAGTTGTTCCTTGCATGCTGCTTTTTATTCTTTGCTTTTTTCATTGATCCTTTCTTGATCTCACTGTCCACATTTACCTGAGTCTCAAGACTTTCTTGACAGCTAACATACTGAATTCTTCAGCACCTGAGACCATTCTAGGGCATGTTGTTGTTGTAAGTCTGCACTGTTGCTGTAATTTCCTTTCTGTGAAGTCAGAAGGAGCTTTAGCATTTTCTTCAGAAATGGAGATACAAATATTGACTTGAAAGTCCTACTCATATTACAGAGATACGGGGAACAGGTTAATTTCACAACTCTTCTACCATATCTGTTTGGTCCTGTTATGCAAGGCAGATTGAGTGTCTACACCATTTTTTGGAAGTCTCATCCAAATCCATAATTAAATAAAGGTAACAATTTAAGAATTATGTATCTTCTTTTTGATTCTGGATGTGTGATAGCAGTCAAAAAAATGTCCCACCACCTAAAAAGTAGCTATGCATCTATGTAAGACTGGGCCTTTTGTTTTTTCAGCTGTCCTTGATGGGACTTTGCATCACTATCGCCATCAAAAAATACATCATGAAGCGTATGTTATCATATTAACTACTGCTGCCTTTACAGATCTGAAATACTGGTATCAGAGAATGGTTTAGGTTGGAAGAGACCACAAAGATCATCTTGTTCCAGCCCCTGCCATAGGCAGGGACACCTCCCACTAGAACAGGCCACTCAAGACCTCATCCAACATAGCCTTGAACACCTTCAGGGAGGGAGCAGCCACAACCTCCCTGGGCAACCTATTCCAGTGTCTCATCATCCTCACTGTTCTTGCATGTTATAAAAGCTTTAAAACTAAATCCTCAGGACAGGCAACTGTATAAAGAGGAAAAACTAGGCAAGTGCTCTGTGATGGTTTGGGAGTTACCCACCCCACACCATGATGAAATCACCCAGCCTAGACTCAACTGCCTGGAAGTTAAGGAATGAAGCTTTGTATTCACAGCTTAGCACAATATACAAGCATAAATTTACAATATATTAAAATATTTACTGCTATACACAGAAAATACACAAGTTAAAAGTAATACAGAAACACAATACCCCTCCCAGAAATTGGAGTCCCCAGGAAATGCTCCTGACCACCCTTCCACCTTCTTTCCACCCCTCTACCTTAGCCCAGAGTTTGCCTTATGTGCAAGGTGAGTTTGGAGGGTTGGCAAGGGGTGTTAGAATCAGAATTATTAGAATTATATTATAACTGAAGTCATAAACCAGCTCTAGGAAGTAGAGTATAAAGTATAAGTTTTGTATTTTACACAGAACCGCTTCACAGAGGAAGAGAACCACAGATTCTGACAGACAGAGACACTGTCTTATCTATATTTGTGTCCTTTCTTTTATACATCTCAGCAAGCCTATGAGTGAAGTAGATATCGCCACTGTTTCCTTTTCATGGGCTATAATCTAATGCTGCTCATTAAAATATTCCAATTAGCCTGAAACCAGCATATGCTCCAACTTTGAAGGCTGTCAGTTAATAATTTTCGTAATTGCAAACTCAGTAAATGTGAGGGCTCTCTAAGAAACAAAATACTGTAAGCAAACAAAGTAAGAGGTTGAAGTCTGTTGAGAGCACCACTAAGGCCAGTGCCCAGACTGATTTACAATGGAACACCTAGAGCGCAAAATTAGATGCGTGTATCTGCATGCATTTCAAATGAATTTGTTGAAACCGTGTGATTGCAATGTATGTTAAATGAACCCAGAATGAGAATGGTGAGTCTTCACAAGAAATTTAGCATTGTCTCTTTATTATTCTCGCTTTCTATTCTGAAGCTTACTAGAGTACAACAATGTCTCTCAAGAGCTTTTTTTGTCCAAGTATGACTGATTTCTGCTACTCCAGCAGGATAAGAGATGCAGGCAGAATTTAGAAGTAGGAAAAGTAAAAGGCTAAAAGAAGAAGTTGTTCTAAA
The DNA here is from genome assembly GCA_013396675.1 of Eubucco bourcierii. Lineage (NCBI taxonomy): Eukaryota > Metazoa > Chordata > Aves > Piciformes > Ramphastidae > Eubucco > Eubucco bourcierii. The sequence continues at coordinate 67,946 of VWZE01002716.1, read as the reverse complement.
ATGTGAGAAAGAAAATGTATGTCATAGGAAGGTCAGTAGAACAATGAAGTGGGAGAGGATGTTTTGTAAGAGTCCAAATATAAGAAAGAGAGACAGAGTGATAGAGTTCTGGTTACAGGCAATGATTATTTATTCTGGTCCAGACTGAGATGTGTGAACATATGAAATACATGAAACAAGTCTCTATGAATTTCACAATTAGAATGGAAGTAAAAAGGTGACTCCAACCTGGAGAAAGCAGTGAACTGCTAGCCCATCAGGATGCAAAATGAAAATATTGGTTATGATACTGAAGCTTTCAAGTAAAACACCAAGGACTGAATTCTGCTTTCATGGTCCTGTGAACCATGTATAACCTTCTGGACAACATTGCTCTTAAAGTGAGTGTGAAATGAGAATAACTTTCTGATAAGTGCTTACTTGTTAAAACAGAAAAATATCACGTGTTCTAGGATTGCATTTCTGTAAGTGATGAACATCCAGTGCCTGAGATTAAAATTAAGATCATCTGCTTTCCTTTATTTTTTTTTCTTCCTTGTGAAGAAATGCATCTCCTGGGAGTTTCTACCTACTAGTTAATTTATTTCAAGCCAGGTAATTGACATTCCATGTAATTTTCATCTTGGTACGGAGATTACAGATGGTTGTGCTGGTTTGATAATGTTTGATTCTTGTTTAAAACTTACTAAGCTGTTTAATTCCATAAAATCAGCAGTGTCTGTAAATCCTACACATTAGTCTGAATATAAAAGGATATGTTTTGTGTACTTTACGTTTCCTGGTTTTTAACTGAATCAATTCTTCTTAATGGAAAATGGAACAGGAGCCCACCTGAGATAATTTTCATAGTTTATATTAGACATAGCATCATGTTCATCCTCATGTATAACTAAATGCACCATTTTTGAGGTTCTGCAGATTACAAATGGTTTGAAGAAGTGACAGTATTTTAGATTTCTGCAGTGCAATACACAGAGAGGGGGCCTTTATTCACAACTGAGTTTACTGAACACTGGTGAATAACAGTAACATCTTAAACCTGAACAAAAATGACAGGAAAATGTACAGAAGAGGCTAATTTAATTTTTGTGTGTGTGTGCGTTTTGAGAAGAGACTTGCTGCTGTGATATCATTCACTACACATACTTACTAAAGATGCATTTTGGCATCTCATGGAGGCTGTGACCTCACTGCTTAAGTGGAGATGTTCGGCACCAACACGAGCAGCTGTGCCATGTGTCTTGATGACCATGGAAGAGGTTGCCTGGGATCCTGCAAAGGAATGCTTCTGTATGGAACTGCTATGGTTCTTTCAGACTGTATGGGCATGCATTGTTAATATCTAGGTGTGCGGCATAATGAAAGCTAGAATAAATTAAAGTTAACACAAAAACAAGCCACCAGCTATTGTATTGACTGCATTTTTCCATGCTGTATGTAACTTTCTATTAAGTTCTGTGACTCCTTTAAATGAACTACTACAAAAATTCAGACTGTTAAGTAGAAGGGGTTTTTCTGTGTAACTGAAATCCCCTCCTGAGGGAGCTAATGGTTTACAACTCTCTTGAAGGAACCATCATCTATTGACCATTGTGGAGTATATGTAGAGCTAAATGTCCACCTGGAGACCAGTGACAAGTGGTGTCCCTCAGGGGTCAGTGCTGGGACCAGTGCTGTTTAACATCTTTGTCAGTGACATGGACAGAGGAATGGAGTGCACCCTCAGCAAGTTTGCAGATGACACCAAGCTGTGTGGCACAGTCGACTTGCTAGAGGGCAGGGATGCCATCCAGAGGGACCTGGACAGGCTGGAGAGTTGGGCCCAGGCCAACCTGATGAAATTCAATAAGGCCAAGTGTAAGGTCCTGCACCTGGGTAGGCACAATCCCAAGCACAAATACAGGCTGGGTGGTGAATGGCTGGAGAGCAGCCCTGAGGAAAAGGACCTTGGAGTCTGGGTTGATGAAAAGCTCAACATGAGCCTGCAGTGTGCACATGCAGCCCAGACAGCCAACCGAGTCCTAGGCTGCATCAAGAGAAGCGTGGCCAGCAGAGCAAGGGAGGTGATTCTGCCCCTTTACTCTGCTCTCGTCAGACCCCACCTGGAGTACTGTGTGCAGTTCTGGAACCCTCAGCACAGGAAGGACATGGAAGTGTTGGAGCGGGTCCAGAGGAGGGCCACAAAGATGATCAGAGGGCTGGAGCAGCTCTCCTATGAGGACAGGCTGAGGGAGTTGGGTCTCTTCAGCCTGGAGAAGAGAAGGCTTCGAGGGGACCTGATAGTAGCCTTCCAGTATCTGAAGGGGGCCTACAGGAAGGCTGGGGAAGGATTATTTACAAAGTCCTGCAATGACAGGACAAGGGGCAATGGGCTTAAACTGGCAGAGGGGAGATTTAGACTGGATGTTAGGAGGAAGTTCTTTACAGTAAGGGTGGTGAGGCACTGGAACAGGTTGCCCAGGGAGGTTGTGGATGCTCCCTCCCTGGATGTGTTCAAGGCCAGATTGGATGAGGCCTTGAGTAACCTGTACTAGTGGGAGGTGTCCCTGCCTATGGCAGGGGGTTGGAACTAGATGATCCTTGAGGTCCCTTCCAACCTTATCATTCTATGATTCCATTCTAAATGATATGGGCAAATGTATGGAGGGAGAAATAGCTGTATAGTGCTTTAGGTAATGGGTATCTGCTTAGTTTGGTTTTGCAACTTAAAGTCAATTTATGCTGCAGTAGGTAGTAGTCAAAGAAAAACAAACTTCAGAATGAAGGTCTTTGGAAGATCCATCTCTAGTTACCTTCCCCCCCCCTGCCCCGAGCTGTAGGAATGATACATTTAATAATCTCTTCCAAAGTTTAGTGGCTGGGAAATATTCTGGAAACAATGTTTATAACAAGTCAAAACATCTTTAAATGGCATTAATAGCTTGTTTTCATTTCTCAGCAATACGAAAAAAATTCTTTGCCAACCTGAAACATTTTTGTTAGATCCAGAACAATATTTTCAATTTCAAAACAAATACACTATTTAAAATAAAAAGTCAGAATGTTCTTATTTTTTGAAATCTCGAATATACTTCTTCTAGAGAATGCCAAAATAAATTGTCATAATATTTAACCCTGTGTAACTGAATAATTTTGATCTCCCCACAAACGTAATTTGTGGCAGATGTATTATTCATCCATTTCTGTATAGTTTCAGTAATTGTCTCGAAATCCCTGCTGATAGTGACTCCACAAATTAAAATCTTCCACCCTTTGCATTAGTTTGAGTCTCCATTCTGTTCTCATGGATAATGATAGTAATATAACCCACTCTTTTATCTGTCAACTATATAAGCACAGTATAATAACACGAAGTCAAGCACTTAGGAGCATGGCAAACTTTCTTGGCAACACATAATATAATGAGCACATCAAATTTATCATATGTTTGCATTGTCTCCCTATAGAATAGTGACTTGGCTTCAAAATCCTTACTCAAGTTCAGCCTTCCCTTTATCCTTGAGGAACTTAGTGATCTTTAACAAAGCTATTTACAAAACATCAGAGGTCTGTGGGGTCAAAACTGTGGCCAATGCCATGCCCAAAGTGGCAAAGGGGAATTTTCTGTAATGGTGTATTATCAACACCCAACTACATCCTGCAAAGCACAGAACTCTGGAGAAAACTAACTTCATCTTAGACAAACCCAGTAGACACTTTTGGTGCCTGTCCAATTCAGGTTAAGTAAGGAAATCTTGCTAAATGTTTTCTTGTCATCAGCTGACATTCTACATAGTTGCATCAAAATGAAAAACTCTCTTCAAAATGTTATCACTGTGATATATGGCTGATAATTTCACATAGCTATGAGGCTGTAACTTGATTTTTAAGTGTTATGAAGTTAGTCAAACTGAAAATAAACAACACTTACCCATTGTGTATCTGTTAATTTATTAGGTGAATTGATGCTTGTTTTCAGCTTTTCTTTCTACATGCCAAGAAGAATAACAGAGAGACTATCAGAATGCATATATTAATTAGCATATTCTAATAATGGAGTGAGCCTGTCTGAGTCTTGAGCACATAGGTCTAGATAACAGTCAGTTTCTTCTGCACTTGTGATTGTTTCACATCAGTTGGTCCCTAACCTTGTATTTTCACCAGATGGTCATGCAGAAACAGGAATTGATGCAAAGCTTGCTGAGCCCAGAGAATGTATTTGATGTGTCAGTGTACGTGGTAAGGGAGGGTTTGTGCTGCTCTACTGTGGATAGTCATGCAGAGCTGCTATTGTAGTATGTTATGGTGAGGTAAGGACTATTTACTACGCTGTACTGACCACAGTTCAGGAATAACTGCTAGTGATGATCAAGGCCACATAAATACACATTTGCTTCAGAAAAAAAGAATCTTTGTGCCTTGCAGCTCAGCAAGTCTTTCATTTAAGGCAAAGTGCTTATGTATCTAATAGAAAACACATGCAATCAAATGACTGTTTTCAGACCTTTAAATACAGAGCAATACACATACCTCAGAGATGGTTTTGGGAGTTATGTTCACACCAGCTTAACCTGCTTAAAAGTTTAAAAGACTGTGACAAACATGATTTCTATTATTCCAGATAAGATCAAGTCCTGGGACAAACTGTCTGAATCATGAATTTTATGTCTGTAGTCAACTGCTACTGCAATAATAGCAACTTTTTTTTGATCGCTGCTTGACCTTTCTAGCATAGCTGACTTTCAGAAGATCTAGGGTCAATAAAATTGAAAACAAAAAAAATCATAGAGTAAAGGTAACTGAGAGAACACAAACAAGTGCTGAATTTCATGCTTATTCCCATCAGTGGAAATACCCATCCTTTTTTTTCTTCCACAACCTTTTGAAGAAATAACCTTCAATGACTCCAACTGTATGAGCCTAGAATCAGGCCACATTATAGACCTATTTTTCTTCAGAGGCTTTAAGACTTTGTTGCTGTTTCTCTCTGACTTATTTTTCTGAATGTGAACTGGGGACAGGTTGTTGTTTTCAGCTTAGAGAAGGGAGATGGTCATCTTTAGCTAAAGCTTGATAGGATGAAAATACTGATTGTAGTCCTGAGCAAACTACTCCTGGCAATGCCTGATTTTGTTTTGCAGTCTATAAAATGACCATAGTAATGTTTTCTTTTCTCCACAGAAATATTGTGAGAATTAATGTCTTAATACTATACCATTTTATAGATCAAAAGATATCTGTGTATTCAGGTGTTTCTTAGGTATACTGATTGTATATTTTCCTCAGTTGACCTGAAGTAAACCCATGCTGAAAGTCAAATTATACCTTGGTTATAGAAGGAAAATCACAGAGAATAAATGTGTGCTATCTAACCAGGATATATTAATTGTGTTTTAAATTGTATTTGGGGAAAAAAAAAAAAAGAAAAAAGTTAAGTTAGTTTTGACATTACATTTCTGCTGGTTTCCCATAACATACTAGAGGGAAACCAGTGGAAGTGTAACATGTGGCCAGTTCAAACAGATGTGTAACATCCAACAGAGAAATTCTCCCAATGAAAGAAGACAACAATCTTTGGCCTCCTGAATTGCAATACACATCAATTAATTTTCTGATTAATTGAAAATACTGATATTGGTATGGTGATCCACTCAGTAGGTTTCTACTTTTCATACTAAAGCTGAACCTGAATACTGAGAGAGATCTCCACATCTCATCCTTAGTTCTATAAACCATCCAGTTGTTATGGAAATTATTTATTAAATTTTAAAAAATAAATTATTTTAAAGCATTAAGATTACTTTGTTCTTACATCAACATTTAAGGGTTTGCCAGCCATTATATGTTTTGTTCTAATTTTAAAAAGCACTTTATCATTAAAGGAAAAAAACTGATAGAGAGAACAATATATATATATTTGATTCTGAATCATCCTGATATTGGAACATCTGGTGTTGGCAAGAAATGTACCATCAGTCAATAATAAAAAATACTATGTAAAGTAATTCCGTAAAAGGCAACAATTCTAAATAATTATGGCAGAGAAGCAGATAGAAAAGTAGATATCTAGCATCCATTTGTCTGTTGTAATAATAATTTAAAAAGCAGCAGACTGTTCTAGGGAATCTTAAGAATCTGGGATACTTCTTTAACAAGAATGATTTGTTTTATAAGCTTGCAGTAGTTCTTTATGAACAATCATAATGAATGTGAAAGAGAATGGCTTTAGCTGAAATTCAGTCTCTTTTGTACCATAAACTCTACAGGAAAAAACACCCTATGTTATCAGACCATCTGCATGTCTACCAGACAGCCTAGAATAGGTATTGAGCTTCTTGGCCAGTTTCAAAGAGATTTGGCAGACAAGTAAAGCTCTTCGGGATTCAAGTTCCTACTAGTCCTAACCACAGCCAGCATCTGTGCCAAGGAGAAACCCCAAGGCAGTGTCCTTTAGCTTGGTAAGGCATATTAGAATTACCACTTCTACTTCCTGGCTCACCAAGTAACACCTCTTCCCTGGCCAGGCAGCCAGCATGAATGGGGCCAGAGGCACTTCTGTCGAGTCTGAGGTCACAGAAAACAAGAGGCTAGAGGAGGCTATGGTTGTACACTGCAGAACTATGTACAAGTGCAGAAACCAACAGGGAATTGGTGCTTTTTTTGTTGTGGTGCTTCTGCAATAAATTGGTGTAAATGACCTAGTATTGAATAACCATTAGGAAAAGGGCTGTTCACTGTATGATGTGAAAAATGCAGTGAATTGTGGTGTAACAAGAATGTAAGACAAGTAAGATTATTCTTTAAGTCAATTAGCATTGCAAATAGACTATGCTATTCCTTCAGCTTTCCAGCACTGTTTTCTCACTCAAAAGTTGATATTGGTCTTGTCTGGAAACACTTTTAACTCTTAGAAGAAGCTGGGGATTTTTTCTTTTTTATGGTTAGCATTTAAAGACCATAGTGGGATCTCTTACATCTGGAGGTTCATTACCGGTCATACAGGCTGACACAAAATGAAGTCAAATACAGTAACAACCTTGGCCATGAATGATTTCTTTCAAAAAGAAAATATGACTTTGGACAAAACTGAGATTTGCTAACTACTCAGAAATTATATCTACCCACTATGACATAATAAGGTTAAAACATTATTTAAATAAAGCAAGAGGTCTTGTGTTAGAGAATTCTAGTTAAGGAATTGGCTAAATGGCAGATGCTTATGACATGTGGCTTTGGCTAAATACTTAAAAGGGAATACACCAGAAAATTTACTGGAACACATACACACAGACAGACACCCTGCTGTACTGAGCTTATACAGGAACTGGAATCATATTCCTCTGAACTAGTGAATTCTGAAAGTGATGAAATGCATGTTGATTTGTTTGTTTTCTCTGAAGATGAGTTGCCTTCACATACTGCATTATCTTGCCAAGTACCACAAACCTATATTTTTTTTTGTCAGTTTTCTCAATGTTTCTGTTACTAGAGTAGGCTACGAAGCAAATTCACATTGACTACTCCATCTAATTTGCTTTAGTAATATGTCAGTGAAGTAAGGCATCTTTCCATTGAATTAAAATGAGCTGGACAGTGTGGTGAAGTATCATGTGCATGAAGTTACCTCTTATGGCACTGATAATGCTTTCAATAAGAGTATCTTGATTAGTGCATGTTAAAAGCAACACTAGGGTGTCTGTTCCTGTGAGAGGATAAATCACAATTTTGGGATCTACTGTTTTTACCAGTGTACGAGGATATGATAGATGCACCTCACCGATTTAATTCTGGCCATGCTCCCTCTCAGCAGAATTCAGATGCTCGATTTTGTATTTTATGCTTGCAATTGCTCTCATGCATTGAGAAGAAAAGATAATGACCTAGATGGCACCAGTCTTTTAGACTGTCTTGCAAATTGCACAGTACAGTTTCAGCCTAATGTCTCTGCTCTGGACTACAGGGAAGATGATCATGTGGAGTGTATCAGTGGGATGCACCTTTTAATTTTGTGTGGTGAAAATGAGCACAGTATCTTAGGCATCTGTCAGTATGTACTCTTGATACAGCTACAAGCATTTTGTTATTATGTTATTTATCAAATGCCCAACATTCTTCAGTGTTAGATTGCTAAATGATAACAATGATATTTTTGGCATATTACTGTTCATGTTCAAGACACAAGTAAGCAATCTAGACAGATGAATTTAATATTAAGGAGATGACTTCCTCACATATGCCATGTATGTTAAAGAACACATAGATGAGCTTTTTGCATTATCATATCAAAAGGATTTTACATGTCGGGCTATAGCTGATGTTACTTTCAGCTGAGGACTAATTTTCATAAATACTGTCCTTCTTTAATACATGAAGTTGCATATCTGTACCAACAAGGTATCTGTGTTTGTTTAGCATCTATTCATTTGTTAATGTCTGAATCCCCTCAGTGAAATTTCAGAAACTGTGCCAAATAGAAAATCAAAACCAATATAGAAATTCTGTTCACAAACATGAGCAACTTGAATTAGGTCAGAAAATGGTGTTTTTCTTACTGCTTATATAGGAGTGGTAATCACTTACAATCATTTATTCAAAGAAGTTTATTTGGTCTATTTGTCTTAGAAAATATATACCAAGAAGCATCTACCTCTCTTTGAACTATGAATGCATTTTGTTTCTGTATGTCCTTGGTTGATCTAGAACAGGACCAATTCTGTTCAGTGACTATACCTTCCAACTCAGTCTCTCCTAAGTAACTGCACTTTGAAGTGTCATGTTTTTGCAGTCGGTGTCCTTTTGTAAAAATGATAGCACTTGATGTTTATAGATACTACCAAGAACGGATATGCAGAAATGCTCTTGTGTATATTTTCTCCTATAATCACTGCTAAATGTTGTGCCCCGTGACATAAGAGGTTGCACCTGTGGGGAGAAGCAGACAGAACAGGTGATCCTAAACTGACTGTTGAGTTTCCTTTCCATATATGTTATATTCAGTATACAGCTGAGGAATCACGAAGGTCAGGCTCTCTTCTTTAGGAGTTGGTGTTCAAAGAGGACTCTGTTAGTTCTTTCTTCGATCCCAATATGTGCATTCCTGAATCCAGTTCCGATCTACCACTGAGTTCAGTCTGGGATTTCCCCAGGGCCTGCACACAACGTTGGTGGTGACAGTGACATAACTGCCATAAGGGCAGTTTGATATTGATTGTGGTATGTATTGTTTCTTTGTTACTGTTTCATTAAAGAAGTTTCAGTTTTCTTTTCCAATCTGTAAGTCTCTCTTCCTTTTTCCCTTCCTTTTGCCCTTTGGGAAGGGAGTGAGATTAATGGAGCATGTCTCAAACATCTAGTGGCCAGCCCAACCCTTACTGTGACACCATAACATAAAGTTATGTTTCTTTGAAAGTTCAAATATGCTAGACAAGACTGTCTTGAATGTGATGGACTTTTCCTTTCAATATTTTTGGCTTCCTATTCACTTCTGATAAGATCACCTTCTGTGAAGTACTATGTTATAGAGGACAATACTAAAATGTGAAAATGAATTGATTCTTTCATGTAGTGTGAATAGTGAGGAGCAATTTGATTGAAGTCAGAGCCTTTGACAGTGAACACTTTTTTAACTAGACTTCCCCCACTCCCTTACAGGAGGCTTTAATGTAATTCAGAGTAAGTTGTTCTTAACTGATGACCTGTGGGTTTCCTTTCTATAGGGACTGCATCTTCTTAAATCTTTCCTGCTGTCATGCAGCCTGTAATGGAAAATTGCTACTTCACTTAGCAACCTGAGGGATATAGAAATCAGAGATTCTCGTTTCAACTCCTGTGGCATCCATGCAATGTTCATAAATACTGAAATCACAGACCTAACTTATGGTGGGTTTGTTTTGAATTTTTATGTAAACAATGAAAGCAGTGATGGACAGAGATGAAAGGTAATGTAAAGAGCAGGAAGTGCCCGTATGTGGAAGAAGTAATTTTATGGCTATATGTTGCTGAGACTATCAAAGTATGAAAAGTCTTGCAGGAAAAATTTTAGATCTTACCTGTCACACTGTAGAGTGAAACATTTAACACCATTTAAGTGCCATTTTGCAGGGAAATTACAGAATCACAGAATTAACCAGGTTGGAAAAGACCTCTAAAATCATCTAGTCCAATCTATCACCTAACCCTTCTAATTAACTAAACAATAGCACTACGTGCCTAATCTAACCTCCTCTTAAACACCTCCAGTGATGGTGACTCCTCCACCTCCCTGAGCAATTTAATAGGTTTGGATTTGTAATGACTACATGGGACCAAATTCTATATTCTGACCAAGGAGGTCAGAAGAGCAAGTTTTGGTATTCCTGAAACTGGGGCTCAAAGTAATTTTTCAGACATTTCCTTTGGAATTTGCTCTGTTGGATTATTCAACTGAGCAGATGGGACAAAAAGGATTAGTGAAAGGCTGGTGTGTGTTTGTCGTTACTATACATGTGCAGCTTGTTGCTCTGAAGTATGATATAGACAATTAGGCATACAAATATACCTTGTGTATGTATCAGTAAGCAGGCATGGCTGTTATCTCATTTCCTTGATCTTACATGAGTGTGTGACTTGGCTTCAGTAGACTTAACTTCAAGGTTGTTATTCTATCAGGTTTATCTCACATACAGCATTCAAAGGTAGAGTCCAGATCAACTTTTGCTATAGAACTGTTTAGCTTATTTTTTTATATTCTAGAAACCACCAGCTAAGTTTATCTTTTCCTTGTCAGATGACATACCTAATGCTGTAGCCCAGTAAATCTGATGGGGTTATTGCTTGTAACATACCACAGGCTAGCTGGTAGTCTTTGTTTTAGCATGCAGCACAAATTGCATAATGAACAGGTGACTATTACCTACTGCTATGATTAGGGTAACAGCTCAAAGATTTATTACATTGAAGTGGAATCCAAGTGACTTCAGCTGAGCTCTTTATGGCCACAGGTGATCTCATGTACAATTCCCTAATGACTCAGTTAAATAACTTGTTATAAATAATTTGTTGGAACAATTCTGGATAAATAAAATATTTCAATGTTAAACAAAACATACAAGCAAATGAAAAAAAATTTAAAGGCAGGATATACTGGTATTTGGATGGTTTTCATTAAGCTAGAGATGAAGCATGTTTTGTAAAAGGATTTTCAAGGGACAATTAATTATTTTTCCCAACTTTTGTCTAAAGCATTCTGTCATTTTGGGATATTGCATTGTTTAAGTGCCATAGTAAAAACATGGATACACAGGGTTGGAATCACTGCAATCACACATGAGTTGGTATTTCCATGAGACTTTCTTTTGTAGGCAGTTAGAATTTCCAGGTGTTTCTTTTCATTGGACACAATTTCTCACCTTTGTCTAACCAAAACTGCTTTTAATGTAAATTTTCATTGTAGGAAAGTCTCACTGAGTACTGACCAACAGACTTTATATGTAGTAATTTGAAAAATAAATTTGCACAGTCTACGTCTTACTCATCTCACTGAACACTTCATTGCTGAAGCTGGCATGACGACTTCAGTAGAAACATTCATGTAATTTTTCACCAGTGCAAGAATAACACATTATAACCAACAGAATATAGGATATTTTTTCTTTTCATTTGTTTGAATAAAAAAAAAGTCATATATAATCTCTTTAAATGAAAGAAATAATTACCTGATTTATTTTACTGAATGGCTTAAAGCTTTGCAGTACTTAACAAACCATTAAGAACTAACACACATGTATGCAAATCATACTGTAATACAAATTGTCCATTTTGAAATACTGATAAGCTGCTTTCCAGTAACTGAGCAGTTAAAGAAATGTGATGCTGCTTGTTCAGTCTCAAACTCAAGTGTTTAAACCTAGCAATACAAAGGGAAATGTAGCCTTTCCTCCTGACATTTCTGAGCTCAATAAAGGTAGTGCAGATGTGCTAAGTTGTTGGTTGTAATGTTTCCTATGGATTTAGGATGCATTTATGGAACAGACAAAAGTCAATGTCTGCGTTCCATCCTTGGAAGTGAAATACGCACTTGGCAGTTCTGTTCAGCACTTGTTCTAGGAAAACAGTCAATTTCAGTATTTTTCACTGTATCAAAGTTTGGAATGTGTGGTGTTTGATTTTCCACTGTATTTCTTTTTAAACAGAATCTTACTGTGGATGTCAATGGATATATCAGAGGTTGAATTAAGCTGGTCAGACTCATAAGGATGAGAAGGGCTCTCCTGTAGTTCTTTCACTGAATTACAACAATTCCTTTAAAGGCATAGTTGAGTTAGACCATTTACCTAGTAAAACCACCTATGATACTAAGTTCATTCCTTTGTAGGAGGCCTAGCTAAGGCTCTTCTTTTACAGGCTTGTGAAGGAGCATTCACTTGGAGTTTTATGTACTCAAACCCAAGTTTTTCTTTTCAAGTCAAAAACATAAAGTAGTACTGTGTAAGGAAGGAATAATAGCCAAGCCTAGCAACCATTTGCTTCTACCGCCCTTACAATTGCCTCCTTTATTTCATTCAGATATATAGTTGAGATGTGTCTACAGATTAAGACATCTGAAGTGTCTCAGTTTAGGTGTCTAGGTGTATGTCATATGCCCAAGTGTGGCAGCTGCTGGGACACATGCAGAGTGCATGATTCCCTAGCCAACCAGCTACAAGCTGTAAATTTGTTTTTGTATGTGAGCCAAGAAAAAGCATCCTGCATAAGCTGGAGCTTTGGACATGCTGATATCGTTTATAGGAGAATATTTTAGCTCATACAGGGGGCTGGGTTCTGTTAGTTGAATGAAAGCAAATAAAGGCTATTTAAGCAGCTACTCCAAGCAATACTGGGGAGTATGGATTCTGTTAGGGACTTCTACTTCTGTTAACTACTTCATCTGTTAAGGGTTTCTGGGACTACTTCTATAAGGGAAACCCTGAGCATCTGTTATAGGCATTTTGTGATGCTCAGGATTCTGCAATACTGTCATAAAGGACTTCTGAGATGCCCTACTCTGTATTTCAAGAATCCAGTTATGGAGCAACTGGGTTAGTGCCTCATTTGGCATACATATGGCCCCCCAGCAATGGGGGATTACTATGCCCAAGATCCCACAACAGTTACTGAAGGGAAGTCAACACAACATAAAATCAGTCCAGCCTCCCTGAAGCAGACGCATGCTGCCTGGCCACCTGAACCAACCTAGCCTCTGTTGTCTGCATTTGAGCAAATTTCCTTTGACTGTAATGACAGCTTTGACACCTACCTTGCACATAGACATATAAGTAGCCTACCTCCATATACAGGCAAATTAAGGTTTCATACTGTGAGCTGAATGACAACCATAACAGTACAAAGTGTGGAATTTAAGTTGCACTGGTTTTACTTAAAGTGCTTCCAAAATGTTTTTTGAGAGACTGATGATGGTGAAATGACACTTTTATACCTTCCATAAAGCCACGGAGTCTTAGTTTATCTTTAAAAAAACCCAAAAGACAAAAAAACTTAAAAAACTTAAGTAACAAAAGTAAACAAATACTCTTGTATAAAAATATTTTTTCACAGAGCTTTTGTGTTCCTGAATTTCAAACCTACATAACTAAAAATTAAATTCTGAAGTTCTCTCTATAATTGCCTTCTCTTATAACAGTGATGATAATTTCTGCACTGAATTGTGAAAGAATAAAGGTGTGCTTTCATTTATGAACATATCTTAAAAGGAGTCAACCCATGTCTTGTAGTTTCTTTATTGTGTCTTCGTTCCCGAACTGTAAACGGCAAATGTTGAATTCTCAAAAAATGTGGCAGCTCAGGGAGTATAGTTCCCTGATCTATATAGCATATAGTGAATATGCTTTGCAGAAATTCAAGGTGAGGTGCCTGTCAAATCAACAGGAGTCTCTTAGGTACTTTCATGCAAAATTTAAACAGAAACATGTCTGTCTGCATGCTCACTTGTTGGTTTGAAGTTGTGGTTTGGTTCCGTAAGCAACAGGAAAGTGTGCATGCGGCCATTACATAGGAATGGAAATGCATTGGAGATATGAAAACCAAGATTTGAACTTTGTCATTTAAACAAGCTTGAGGATGCTCACATGTAAAAGTACTCTGTTTGCTTCAGAGACAAGAGGAATTCCTTCTCTAGTTGGTGTTTGTATGGACTGGACTGCAGGAAAAAGTGATAATTTAGTAGTGATCTTATCAAATACCCTCTTCTTAGGGTATAGGTAACAGACTGTTCACTACTTTTCCCGAAAGTAAAAAGTATTAGGAATTTACACTCTGTCTGGCAAGCCATACGTCAACACTAGAAACAAGCAGATCTCTAAAGCTTTTCAGTTGCCTGGCCTGTGGAAGAATCCAGCTGTTTCTATAGCAACTGTAGTGGGCCAGCAATGATGTCATTATTCACCAACCAACTGAAATGCATATCATCTTATTGCAAATACTGGATGCAAGTAAACATTGAATCATCTAATTGCTGGTATGAATAATACTCCCACCTTCTTTAATAATTTACTACAAAGGAGAAAAGGACTCATACCAGACTGGTCAAAATAATAACTATATGCAATAATTTGAAAGAGGAAAAAATGTCTTTGTTGCCAAACTGTTCTTTTCAAGCATGTATAGTGTAGATAATTACTGAAAATAATTTTTATGTTGGTAGTCAACTTGGAAAAGCTTTCAGTGGTGTTAGATGTACACTCTGGTGCTAGATGTACTACTTTGGCCGATAATAATGTGCCAATGGCTCAGTCATTGTCATGGCAGCACCTAGCTGGTTCTGTAGAGTAGAACAGGCCTAACATTAGATACACCAACTGCTGCTTGTTACTCTTCTCCATTGGTTAACCTTGAAAGAAAAGACTTAATTTATTTTTAATTTTTGGAAGCAGCTGTTGCCTTATGGGGTTTGAAACTACCATTTTCCTTTATTCTCCATAGATCAGGTGACAAGTGCAAAGAGAAGGTAAAAGTTTAGAACAATGTTTATCATACTTTATTAATTTACTATCAAAACAATTTAATATTTTTCTGTTGAATTTGTATAGAAGAGCTACATAACTCTCTGATAGGATTTCCAATAAACTGGATATCTGAAGGCCTTTGTTTTGAAGCAGAAAATAAAACAGTTTCAGTTCTTCTGGGAAGAGTCACTCACTACCATATGCCTATATTTCTGTAACTGAAAAATTACCATCTTTTTTTCACCTCCTTCCAGAAATATATTAAGAAAAATCATGGTCTTTATGATCAAAGTTTAATATTTAGTTGTATAGTCTTTCTATTTCTCGAAAATTGATTTGCAAATTAATCTTAGTCTGATTGATGACTGTATTCAAATACGTATGTGACTCCTATCTGGCCAGAGTTTCTTTCTGTGTCATTCAAAGAACCCTGGTTTCTTTTATGGTGTGGAAGGAGACATGTGAACTCTGCAGTTGTCATTTTGTATTTCTGTGGATTTTCCCAGAGAAGGAACTTTCTACAAGCTGTAATGCTAGCGTCTGCTTTCCTCTGGCAACTGTAAGGTTTCTGCTCAGTCTTCCTTCTTCCTTGCTTCCATTTTTGACCTTAACTTCCTTGCTTTTCCCGCCTTCAGTCCTTGCTTTTCACTTTCCTTATCTCCATAGCTTTGTGCTTCTATTCTAGTGACAGGAATAAGTCAGCAGTTTTCTCCAGTAGGCTTTTCATTGTCTCTTTGTCTCTGCCTTGGCTCCTAACTGCCTGATCTAATCCTGCTTTGGCTCCTTTCTTTTAATACTGACTGCAATAATTACTATCCTCAAAACCCTTAGGTTTTCATTCAGAACTTCTTTATGGTTATCTCAGCATTCCCACCATTGCATTAGTCTGGGGAAGAGAATAGAAGCAGGAATGGCAAAGTGCAAATATAATGACATGATTGTTGTTATAAAGGTCTTATTTAAAAAGAAGAAACTGCCATAATATACTTATATATTACGTTACATTCAGTGATTATTATTCTTTTTACGTAATTAATGCAGTATAGAGGGGTTTTGTTTGTTTGTTTCCCTCTCATTCATTTCTCTTTTGTCTAGCAGTTCCTCAGTCTTTTTGGTAATTAGGTTAAATGTGCAGATATAGAGATCAGAGAATTGAAGTAAGATACTTTTTAGTTTTCCTCCTGCTCTGAGAATATTGCATCCTTCCATATAAAGTGCATCAATCCCCTGATTTGTTTATTGTCACAAACTTGTTATGGTCAGTGGAGAAATTCCCTCTAGTAATGGTGGAGTTAGATTGTATTTTATTTTGAATGTTGCCTTTATTTATTTTTTTTCTTGATCTTTTTAGTGTTTTGAAGTTATTGGGAACTTTTCTTCTTTAAGTAAGTTTCCAAATTCTGTTTGCAGTGCTATTTTCTGTTTGTGTTTCAATTAATTCAGTTCTTTTCATGTTCAATTTTTATTACTTTTCTGGCTTCACTAGCATGCATGACTTAGCCCAGTTTGTTGCTGTTTTCAGTTTTCATTAACAAGTTCTTGACCTCTCAAGAGTTGTCAGTGGATATGAAGATTAACACAATTTTTTCACTTACACAGAAGTCTGTCCTTCCTATATAGTTGTCAGTAAACTGTCAGTAAACTGTTTACTATTAGTCTTTGGGCAATATCTTATCAAAGGAACAGCAAATAATGAGCCATAGACAAACAAGCAAAGCAGACAAAAAACAGGTGGAAAACCCCACCTTGCTGATTTCAATTGAGATATTGAATTAACAAAGTTGCTCTCTAAATCTGTAGTCAGAGTTTGATTATATTTAAAACTGCACTTCTTTAAGTTCTGTTACTCTTGTAACTTTAACCTCTAAACCAGTTTGATTTGATTTTGACTTGCACTAGTCAACAGCTGGCTGAACATGAGCCAGCAGTATGCCCTGGTAACCAAGAAAGCCAATGGCATCCTGGCTTGTATCAAAGGTACTAAGGAAGTCATTCTGTCCCTGTACTCAGCACTGCTTAGACCACACCTTGAGTACTGTGTCCAGTCCTGGGCCTCTCAGTTTAAGAAAGATGTTGAGCTACTTGAACATGTCCAGAGGAGGAGATGAGGCTGGTGGGACGTCTGCAGCACAAGACTTGTGAGGAGCAGCGGAGGGAGTGGGGATTGCTCAGCCTGGAGAAGAGGAGGCTCAGGGCAGACCTTATTGCTCTCTGCAACTACCTGGAGGGAGGTTGTAGCCAGGTGGAGGTTGGTCTCTTCTCCCAGGTAACCAGTGATCGAGCAGGAGGACACAGTCTCAACCTGTGCCAGGGGAGGTTTAGGTTGGATGTTGGGAAGAGGTTCTTCACACAAAGAGTGATTGGCCATTGGAATGGGCTGCCCAGGGACGTGGTGGATTCACTGTCCCTGAAGGTGATTAAAAAGAGACTGGCAGTTTGCACCATGATGCAACTTGATTAGATAATGCTGTGTGATAGGTTGGTCTTGGTGATCTTGAAAGTCTTTTCCAACCTGACTGATTCTGTGATTCTCTAATATTTCTAGTACTTAATCTCCTTAGCTGAAGAAAAAATAAAATTGAAAGGTGAAGTGTGTTACAATTTCCCAGTTTTTATTTTAAACACTTTCTGTGTGCAGATGTGTGCAGTAAGACTGATTTTTTTGTAATAGCAAATGTCCTGAATATAAATATTGCATAATAAATATTAACCTCAACTATATATTTCTCTAAAAAGGTGTCAAAATATTAAAATACAATGACCCCAATGTATATTTATAAGCTTAATTAAATCATAGAATCATAGAATCATAGAATGGTAAGGTTGGAAGGGACCTCAAGGATCACCTAGTTCCAACCCCCTGCCATAGGCAGGGACACCTCCCACTAGTACAGGTTACACAAGGCCTCATCCAATCTGGCCTTGAACACATCCAGGGAGGGAGCATCCACAACCTCCCTGGGCAACCTGTTCCAGTGCCTCACCACCCTTACTGTAAAGAACTTCCTCCTAACATCTAGTCTAAATCTCCCCTCTGCCAGTTTAAGCCCATTGCCCCTTGTCCTGTCATTGCAGGACCTTGTAAATAATCCTTCCCCAGCCTTCCTGTAGGCCCCCTTCAGATACTGGAAGGCTACTATCAGGTCCCCTCGAAGCCTTCTCTTCTCCAGGCTGAAGAGCCCCAACTCCCTCAGCCTGTCCTCATAGGAGAGCTGCTCCAGCCCTCTGATCATCTTTGTGGCCCTCCTCTGGACCCGCTCCAACACTTCCATGTCCTTCCTGTGCTGAGGGTTCCAGAACTGCACACAGTACTCCAGGTGGGGTCTGACGAGAGCAGAGTAAAGGGGCAGAATCACCTCCCTTGCCCTGCTGGCCACGCTTCTCTTGATGCAGCCTAGGACTCGGTTGGCTGTCTGGGCTGCATGTGCACACTGCAGGCTCATGTTGAGCTTTTCATCAACCCAGACTCCAAGGTCCTTTTCCTCAGGGCTGCTCTCCAGCCATTCACCACCCAGCCTGTATTTGTGCTTGGGATTGTGCCTACCCAGGTGCAGGACCTTACACTTGGCCTTATTGAATTTCATGAGGTTGGCCTGGGCCCACCTCTCCAGCCTGTCCAGGTCCCTCTGGATGGCATCCCTGCCCTCTAGCAAGTCGACTGTGCCACACAGCTTGGTGTCATCTGCAAACTTGCTGAGGGTGCACTCCATTCCTCTGTCCATGTCACTGACGAAGATGTTAAACAGCACTGCTCCCAGCACTGACCCCTGAGGGACACCACTTGTCACTGGTCTCCAGGTGGACATTGTGCCATTGATCACCACTCTCTGGGTTCGACCATCCAGCCAATTCCTTATCCAGCGAGTGCTCCATCCATCAAGTCCGTGTTTTTCCAGTTTGGTGACCAGGATGTCATGTGGGACAGAGTCGAATGCTTTACTCAGGTCCAGGTAGATGACATCAGCTGCCCTTCCCTTGTCCACTGTCGCTGTGACTTCATCATAAAAAGCCACTAAATTTGTCAGGCAAGATCTGCCCTTGGTGAAGCCATTGCTGGTTCCCACCAATCACCTCTGGTTTGTTTTCCATTTGCCTTAGCAGGACTTTCAGCAGGATCTGCTCCATGATCTTGCCAGGCACAGAGGTGAGGCTGACTGCTCTGTAATTGCATTGATGGAATCATTCTTAAAATAATCTCTGATCCTCTGTAAAGTTGCTTAACAGTTAAGAAGTTAAATACAATTAATAAATCTCAGGCTGTGCAATTTTAAGAAATACCGAATGATTTATGTGGTGAGTCTTCACTCTCTTTGAAATGAAATAAGCCTGTTGCACAATTACATTCTTGGAGTTTTACAACCTTGGAGTATTTTAGCCATAAGAGAAGAAATTAAAGGACCACAACAAGTTTTTTGCTTATTACTTTCAAAAGATCATGAATCATAAGTTTCTGAATTAAGGAGACCACCACTATAAAGACTTATATTTGTTGCCTTTTCACAATGAAAATGTGGATGCTCCTTGGTTTGATGAATGCTGTATTCATCATAACTGAGCCCAGAATGAATCCTTGTCTGTATATATGATAATTGTAGGTTTATTAATGTGTTTCATCACATTAGCCTAAACCAGAAGGAGAAAAGCAAAATGGCAAAGGAAATCTTGCCCTTGAAACAGACAAAATATGATGCTGAAATAGATAGGACTATCTAGACCTTAAAATTGAAGTAGGTACTCTTTGATGTATTTTCATCTGATGGTGTATAGAAACCTCCAGTGAAAGTAAATCTACGGCTTTCCAAGTGAATTTACTCCATTGGTTGGTAATGGTTATTGTTTAAGAGTCACAATGGGATGACTACTTTGGTTAAGCTTCCAGAAATAGCAAGTAGACTGTAGAAATCTTACATACCTTATATACAATGATCATTACTATGTCCTAGAAATTTTTTATGCTATCACTTGACATTGTTATCATATTTTCAGTTTCTTATCAATTTAATATTTACCAAGTCCCTTTGCAATACATCTTTACCCCAATTTATAGCTTTTGATTTCTCCCTGGAAATGTTACTTTCAGTTTGTTGTTAGTAAGTTGATTTTTACTTTGAATTCTGATTCTACTTTTGAGTGTGCATTCAAAACTTCTTAGTTTGGGGTAACCATTAATTACAGACTTCTCTTTTTCCAGTCTAAATTAAAATTAATTTAAAAACCCAAAACCCAACCAAACACACCAAAAACCCAACCCCAAACCAAAACAAAAAAACTGCTCCACAACCAAAAAACCCCAACCAAATGAAATACCCCAAGCACCAAAAAACAATGGAAAAAGGAATAGAACAGAATTCTCAACAAACATCTCTGGATCTCTCCACAACAGGCACATTAAGTATTGTTTTAATTAATATTCCACCATATGTGTAATGAAATTAACTGGACCAGATTTTGTAAGTAGCATACATAAATGTCACAGGAGACTACTAAAACCCTAATTAAAGTGAATATACCTTACATGTGCTGTTTCACTCCAATCCACTAATATTCCTAACCTGACACAGTAGGAAACTGAACAAGTTGAATTTGTTGTTGAGTTGTTCTTAACAAATATGCAGTCTATTCTAATCTCTTTATTTCTTTGTACTTATAAATGGACCATTTAATAATTTGTTCAAGTGTCTTTCAGGGTTACAAGTCAGTTTGACAGTTCCATAATTCCCTCTAATAAACTCTCCTTTATTTTATCCCCTGTTCTTCAAAACAGGTGCTTCATGGGCAGATACCATTTATCTACAGCTTCTCAAATTTTCTAGGTATTGAAGAGTTGTGGGAGTTTTACCATTTTCATGGTACCAGGGCCATTCTGTGTTTAACATTTCCTGTCTCAGTAAATGGCAATTTTCACACTCTTACCTTACTAAGACACCTGTCTGTTTACTGAGTTGATTTAGACTCATTCAATGCTCTCAAACAAGTCTGTTGTGTTATGACAGTACTGTGTATCAATTAATGAATGGACCCAAATTTCTATCTCTTCAATTTCAAGCAGTTCATTACTATCTGGAAATAACTTTAAAAGGTCATTTGGTGAGTGACTTCATTCACCTTCCCAAGCAAAGAATGCTATCAGTATCTATGCCACCATCCCTCCTAAGAATTTCACCTACCACCTTTGGATCAGATAGTTTCTAGTATTTTAGAAGTGCATTATTCCTGTTCCTTTTATAGCCATGCAAAAATATCGGACAAGTCTTCCTTTCACTGCTTCCTGAACTTTACATGCTAGTTCCTGTCTCGGCACAAAAAGGAATTGTCCGTTGCTATGGGATTCTCAGATCACTCCTGTATATCCTACAGACTTGAGAGATTTAACCATAAACCATCTTGACTATAAATAGTATTTTTTAAAAAAATCAGCACTTTTATTAGTAATTGATCCATTATTTTTGTTTCACTCACATCATAGTGTTTCTATGTACAAGTGTATTTGTTTCCAGGACATAATAACATAGAATCATAGAATGGTAAGGTTGGAAGGGACCTCAAGGATCATCTAGTTCCAACCCCCTGCCACTAGACATACATACAGTAAGAAATAACTCCCTCACCTCTGGAATGCGTTTTTCAGCCTATTCTCAAACCTGTCTCCTTTGGAAATGTGTATACAACTTGTCAGATTTCACCTGTCATAATAGTTTAAATAAATGATCATTTCCCTTTCTCAAAATGTACAAACATAACAAAAGCTCTTAATGTTGAACAGACTGTTACACTACTTTAAAATACTTTCCAGTAAATATTCAAATTTGCTAGTGCAGAAACTTTCATGATTATGTTATGCCCCTGTATGTCAATGCCGTTTCCCCTAATCTAGCATAATTTGACACTTATATAAGCATCAGCACAGTGTCAGTCAGTGCCTGTCTGTATTCTCATGCAAATGCTCCTGTCAACAGGAAAAATCCTTGAAATGAGAAGCAGGATGCTCTTGAATCCTGAAAAGGCAACAGACACAGTTAAGAAAAGCCAGTACGGTCCTTTTGCCATATCACCCAGCAGCATTTCCATCAGCTAACTTTACTACAAACATCTGAGAAGGGACAAATTCTGTTTCTCTGGACACTTCAGCCACTTCTATTCCAGGAAGGAATAGAAAATGAGCAGCAACTGTAAAAGATGTTTCCAGTTCATCCAAGGCTTGTGCCTTGCCAAGTATTTAATTTTCATTTAAATTTTAAGCTATCTTTTAAAGGCACTTTTGTTATCTAGATGCTTTCACTCCATCATGCTGCTGTTCACTTTACTATGGAGAGGCTGGAGAGGATCTACATGGCTTGTTTTGTGCTAGAAAACTGTCAAAAGTTTCTGATCTGGAAAGGACTGCGGAAGAGACCAGGCATCCAAAGAGACAGTAACAAGGGAAACTTACTTTCATGGGTGTTACCCAGTCTGATCCATCAGTTAGAAGTCCCCCTCTGGGGTGGAGTCTGGGAACAGCTTTTTTTGGCTTATATTTTCAGGATACACACAAGTGGGGCTGACTCGATGTCAAAGGGTCTGATTAGTTTAGGCTTCTCCTCACTTATCCCTCAAATCAAAGTACTTTTATATCAGCAGAAAATGATAATCAGTGTTTTGAAACCATGCCTACTTTAGACCATAACTTACACATTGTCTTGACTCAAGCATCTATTTCAATATATGTATTTTCCCATTGTGAACAGATAATGTTTACTATTACCTGAAGTACAAATCTATGTTCTCTACAGGCTGTTACTGGAAAAACAACAAATTCAATTGCCAGCTTAGTGTCAGGGATGGGACTTCACTAAAAAAATCTCTAATGTAAATTCTGAATGTTATCCAAAAGTCCAAACAGTATCAAAACACAGGTTCTTTATTTAAACCTGAAATGGAATGGATGAAGTGGTGAAGAGTATGTTTGCCAATATATATGCCTCTGATTATAAGGCTAAGCAAGCTGCAGGTAATTATTAATTTTATAAAAATGTTAATGTTTTGGAGTTGACATATAGTGCATATTGAAGTAACTTTATTGTCAAAGATGATTTGTTGAAGCAGGTATGAGACTGAAAAACCTCACAAACTCACATCCAGACACATCTTCCTTCTCTTAAAATATAAAATATGTGCCAAATATCTCATGGTATCAAGAATGCTGTAATTGTTCTGTGCTGAAAAGGTTTAAGAATTTCCTGGATTGATTCATTCCTCATATGAAAGAAAAAAAAAGACAAAAACAAAAAACAACAACAACAACAACAAAAAACCCAAAAAAAACAAAAAGGGAAAATGCATAAGCAATCCAGGAAGCAGTATGGCTTGAGACACACCTGAGAAGGGAGCCTTTATAATCTCAGACTGAGCATGAACTCAGGTTTCTGTCACTGCCTGCATGAACAGTGCTTGGAGATGACCTCCAGAGAGAGCTGTTCCATTTCCTTTCCAGGGATGGTGCTGAAGCTGACTAGCCTGTAGTTTCCCGAGTAGTCCTCCTTGCCATTTTGGAAGATTGGAGGGACATTGGCTTTCCTCCAATCCTCAGACACCTCCACTGTTCTCCATGACCTTTCAAAAATGATGGAGAGGAGCTTAGCAGTAACCTTAGCCAGTTCCTTCACCACCCCATTGGGTGATGTATGTATTTGTGGACATCCATCTTGTCTAGGTGGTCTCCAGTCCAGTCCTCCTTGATTAAGGGAGAGTCTTCCTTTCTCCAGATTTCCTGTTCTCTCCAGGCACTGCAGGCTGGCCTTAGAAGTAAAAAATGAAGCAAAGGCAGCATTTAGCAACTCTACCTTCTCTAAATCCTCTACCATCACTTTATCAATGTCATTCAGCAGCAGGCCCACATTTTACCTGATATTCAAGTACATCAACAGGAAGAAACCATTCTTGTTTTTAGCATCTCTACATATACATACTTTGATAATGTTCGTATATGCTTTCCAGGTGACCAGTCCCTTTTTCTACATGCTGAGAACTTCCTCCTTCTATTTTTGTTTTCCTAGGAGTTCCTTGCTCAGCCCTGCAGGTCTCTTGCCATCCTTACTTGATTTCTTACTCATGAGAATGCACCAGTCTTGAGCTTGGCAGAGGTGGTGCTTGAATATTAACCATCTGTCTTTGGCCTCTTTACCTTCTAGAGCCCTAACCCATGGTATTCCTCCAAGTAGGTATCTGAAGAGGTCCAAATTGTGTCTCCTACAGCCCAGGGCTGCAACCCTATTTTTATTACACATGTGCTATAAGGGGTTGAGCAGTCCAAAGAGATGCACGTTTGCTCTAATTAAAGGTCTGGGAAAGAGGACCAACTTGTTTAAGATGAGTCTGAAAATAATAACAATCTGAAATAAAAACTGCTCTTGGAAAAAGTAACCACTCCACACAACACACTTTTCCTGATGTATTCTATTGATACTTTGATAGTGAAAAAAACCCAAAACATGCAGAAACTAAGGTGCCTGATACCTAACTGGTTGATGCTAGAATCACACTGTTGAAAGTTTACTGGTTTTGTTGGAGCCAGTTATGACTTGCACAGAAGGAAAAGTACTTCATGACTTCTCACCACATTCACTCATGCACTTCCCTTGCGCATTGCTCTAGATTAAGATGAAACTGAATTGAAATGTACTTGCAACTTTATCACTGCTGTGTTTAGAGGCTTGGCAGCTGGCCAGCTGCTTAGTTGCCTGTCTGATGTGTATGTGCCACTACATTTTCCTAATGTCTGATACAATCATTAAGTTCTTACAAAATACTCTAATAAATTAAAACTTGACTGCAACGATTACTGATTCTGAACTACTAGCACTGGCAATAAAAACCTTTTCCAGTGATAGTACTGCTGGTTTTCACTGGTAGGCTGATGATGAAATTGTATAGGTTCACAACAATATAACTCCATGGATCTACACTTACTTTTATCTCTTGTTGTCATGAAACATTTTTCTGTAGAGGGATCTTCAGAAAATAATTTCTGAATGTCGAGTCAAAATAAAGAAAAATCTCACCCCTCTGGAGTAAAATTATGTCATGTACATTACTTTGTCTTGGACATTGCTCTTGTTGGCTCTTGGGCATTTTTTACCTTTTTTTTTTTTTTACAAATTGTGAAGGCAAATCTCTAAGGCCATTTATTTAAGAAATGGTTTAATGTGTATCAGAAAATGTGCTTTTTTTCTTTTACTTTGGACTAAGACCAAAAAAGGCATTTCACATAATCTGTTTTCTGAGGTAAGTGCATCTTAGTTCCCGTCTGGAAAAGCAAATTTTATTCTAAAATGTCATCTCAAAATATGGTTTGAGAACATAATATATGGAAATCAGTATCTGTGTTGGTGATTGTCTAAGAACTTGCAAGATGTTTAAGGCTTTATACTTAGAACTGCTTTCTCACACAGAAAAAAACAAGGTTTTTTGGTTTTGTTTTGTTTTTTTTTATTTTTTTAAAGGGTAAATCCATTTGCAAACTGACCTATGCTGTGGTGGCTCAGCTTTGAACTTGAAACATGTACAGGTCCATCACTTGAATACAGATTTTTTTTTCTGGTGCAGTGCAACTGGTATACTTGATGACGCAAAGTATTCAGACAGATCTAATTAATGAGTTTTGGCCCCCCTACATTGACTTACACCTACCTATGTCTTCATGATTACTTGTCCTTTTTTTTTCAATACATTTTTTTTTCTAAATAGCAGATATGAAAATGCAGTATGCACAATGGTTTCCAGGTAGATTAAATTACATTTGCTAACTCTAGTCAGAGTGGTTTCAAACAACTTAATCTTTCAGAAGAATAACCAAGGAGGTTGTTTTGATTGGGAAAGTTTTCTGCCTGTAGGTTATTCTTGTCGGAAACCTGGTTACTATTAATCTCTAGTCATCTGTCAGTAGTAGAAGAGTATTAGTTAACCTACTACATGTTTTGTCCTCTTGCTTGTATATTTAAGATCTGGATTCTGCAATTTTAAAACTTCCTAATGCATTTGTTCAAACATACAATTTATTTCCCCCTCAATTCTTATTTGAAATTGAAACCAATTGAGGACATATGTGTACTTTAAGCACTTTATTTTGAAATATTTAATGTCTGTAGTCTGAATTGGACCTGTACCTATGTAGATTTTCCTCCAAACAAAATGTGTGCTTCATAAACTGCAAATTCTGGTCATAAGTTGCAACCCTAAGTGTGCATATCAAACAAATTTCAAATACGTGCTATTTGAGTCACTTTATGATCCCTTCAGCATGCCTCTTTTCTTCAAGCTGTCCGCTATGATGCAACATGATGCTTGTTGTCAAAACTAAACCACACAGAATTCAGGTAAGGTAGTTTTAAGATATCACTGACTCATTAAAGGGTAAAAAGTGAGGCAGAGGAAGGTGGAGGAGCTTATGGACATGCGGTATCTTTGTCTTGAGCAGTCATTGCTTATTTGTTTTTTCCAGGCTTCAGTTTCGGAAGTCGTTTTATTGAGCATGAGCATAAGGCATAGGAGTAAGATGCAAGTTTCACAAATTCTTCAGCACCATACACAATAGCAGGATCTTTTTGAACCTAGTAATGTGATGTAATGCATCTTGCCATCAAGAAAAAAGTTCACTCTCCCCAGACCAGTCATTTGGATTACTACTAAATGAGTGGGAAGTTACTGTTACAGCAGTAACGCTAGCAACACTGACATCAGTGACTTAGAATTAATTCTTCATCTGTCAAAATAGTGATGGTGTTAGGTCTGGTGCAAAGCATAAATGGTAGTGATGTGCTCTTGCCAGTTTCCTCTAGGGTTCAGCATATTGTAAGCAGTGAATAATGCACAAAAAGAGCAGTTTCAGTCAGCCCAAAATTAATTTGGGATTGATGATTTAAGGTTGAATAAGGTGTTTGGGAACTTAGATACCAATAACAAATTTAGGTAGGATGAACTGATAAGGTTGCTTATAATCCAGTCGTTAGAGCAGTCATCTAGGGTTAACCAGGTTCCTTCTATATAGGTTTGAGGAAGGCTCTAAGTTCTCCACTGTTGTTGTACTGGGACATTTTTCTCCTGTTAGTGATGAAATTCATCAATAAAAAAACTCAAATACTGTGTCCTACAGGCCCAACATCTTATATTCTCCTACTGAGATTATTACTTTTTTTAAAGGCTTATACAGAGCGAAACAGTTAGAAGGGAATCTGATACCCAACTGTGATTAACAGGCTTAACACAGAGTCTAATTTACTCAGTGAGCAATTCCTTTTCATGGTCAGTTGAACTCCGTGAATAATGCGAGTTAAAAAAAAAAAAAAAACTAAACAACTACCAAAATAATATTTGTTTCTGTATATGGTGGTATCCTAGGTACCACTTCAGATACTTGAATTAGGAAGGGTGACATTCTGAATATAGTCTTCCTATGGCAAGTAAGTGCCCTAAACTTCCGCAGGCATCTTTGCAATGTTACTCAAGTCCTGTTCGGAAGTCAGCATTTTGTTTTCAGTAGGAAGATCCAGAAAGAAGTAGAGTTTTACTAAACAATAAATGTGTCTTGTGTTTAATGATATTTCTAAAAAGGTTTCTCCTTTTGTTTTAAGTTTTCTTCTCAGTGCTGAGTACAATTAGGACATAGCAAACAGTAACTGACAAGGTTGAAGCAAGAAGCTATATGACCTCCAAGGAATTAATATTTATAGAAAAATCCAAAGATAACAAAAAAATGAACAGAGACAAAAGATGATTTTAATAGAAGTATTTTAAATTATGCTTCCATTTTAGTATCTTTCCATTATTTCTGGAACACCAGATATGCCAAATCCCATATACATATATCTTTGGGTTATTTAATGAGAAGCCAGAAAACAGAATTCTCCACCTACTACACTTTAAATCAATCTACATAGGAACTGTTACTGGTGTTATAAGGCTACACCTTGCACAGACATCATGGATGGATATGGAGATCTGATGTACAACTGGCAGATGCTGCTCTGCTCCTTTAAGTGTTATAAATGCATTAATGAGAGTCTGACCATGAGCCAGAAATATCCACTATTGGCCAGGAGTGCCAACACCATTCTGGAGTGTATTAAAAGAGGTGTGGCTAGTAGGTCAAGAGAGGTTCTCCTGTCCCTCTACTCTGGCCTGGTGAGGCCACATCTGGGTACTGTGTCCAGTTCTGGGTTCCCCCCCCCCTAGTTCAGGAGTGATATAGAGCTCCTTGAGGGAGTCCAGCGCAGAACCATGAAGATGATTAAGGGCATGGAACATCTCTCTCATGAGGAGACACTGAAGGAACTGTGGCTCTTTAGCTTGCAGAAGAGGACCTTATCAATGTTTATAAATATGTAAAGGGTGAGTGCCAGGAGGATGGAACTAGGTTTTTCTCAGTGTTACCCGATGACAGGACAAGGGACAATGGATGGAAGTTGAGGCATAGGAAGTTTCGCTTAAACATAAAGAGGAATTTTTTCGCTGTGAGGGTGACAGGACACTGGAACAGGCTTCCCAGGGAGAATATCTCTGGAGATATTCAAGAACCACCTGGATGTGTTCCAGTCTGATCTGCTCTAGGTGGTCCTGCTCTGGCAGGGAGGCTTGACTGGATGACCTTTAGAGGTCCTTTCCAGCCCCTGACATTCTGTGATTCTGTGGTAACTGCTGCGCCAAAGTTAAGGCTATCACCAGAGAAATGCTTTGAGGAAGAAAGCAAAAAAAAAAAAAAAAAAAAAAATACTCTGTTATCACTTGAGATGTTTTTACTGTGTAGAAGCAGATGTTTAAACAAGGAGTGGATACAAAGCATGCATGAGAAAGTGTGAAGGTTTTCCAGGTAGGAGGCAATCTCCTGAGGGAGATCTGTAATCCTACCTCTTGTAGTGCTCTTCTAGAGACTCTTGCATATGCCAGATGGGAGTTCTGGGAGGCACATGGAATTGAGATGTGCTGTGAGGTCTGTGTGCTGGGTGTTTGAGTGGTGCTGACCACTCGGTCTCTTCACAGTCTCTTCTAAACTGGAAGTTAAACAGTTTGGGTGGTGGTGT
>VWZE01002716.1:2543-38835 GCA_013396675.1 Eubucco bourcierii | reverse complement strand
CCCCCCCCCCCAAAGATACATTGCCTTGCATGTAATTTATTTTTTCTGAGTTGGTATGTCCATTCCACATGACTACATTTTTTGTAGAAAACTGCTTATTTGCTGCAAGTTCTCTGTTGGAAATCATATATTGGTAACAAGGAAGACCTTACATACCACCACTGCATGCATGTGAAGAAACCATTTACACTATTAGCTGCTGAAGTAATTGCCTTCTTCTTTGTTTATTCCTTTTACATTTTTTAAAAAATCTTTTATAGTTTTGTTTTAAAAGGCAAGAAATAACAGGTTGCCTCTTTGAAGATAATAACTCTTTAAAAACAGTCGCCAAGCAACCTATGTTTACAGTATAGGAGGGGTGGTCCATTGGCACTATATCTGAACAGCAAGGAACCTTCTAATTTCAGCCCAAAAATAAAATAAAGTTGAAATAACAGATATAGAGAAGACCAGCTATTCTAGTGAGCAACATTTTTTTCGTTACCACAGAATGTCTCCTTTGCAGTGATATCCATAGCAGAGCAACATGTTAATGATGAAGAACATCCAGGTCACTGAAAGAGAGTTATCTTTCCTTCCTAAATTCACTTGTTTACAATACGCTTGAGAGTGGTGGTAGTATAACTGAGAAACTGAGTTTTTTCCAAACATATTGAAGATATAAATTGCGTACCAATTCCCAAGAAATATTGTGAATCACAATGACTCCTGAGACGTATAAGTGCTTGTGGACTCCGAGCATCTCTTAGCATTTCAGCTTGTGTTTCTGGGTCACACTTCTTTCCCAACAGCCAATCTAAGCACCTTGCATGCTACAGGGTGTTGTAAGGGAGCTATCTGGGAACCTCCTGTGGTAAAGAACTGCTTCTCCCACTCTAAGAGGGTAATCATGTGGACTGTGTCCTTTCCGAAGTCTGCATGCTGTTTCTTGTTTTGTGAACATTGCTGCTCAGTGTTGTAATGTATAAATGTGAATCTATTAACCTAAACCAATTTGTTTTTTCAATATTACAACAATTGTTTGCACACATTCTGTGCAAAGTTACTGTTGTGCAAAAGGGAAAGCAGTAATTGCAAATACTCGCACAACAATATATTATGAGATGCTGGTAAGGTTTCCTTCTGGCTGCTAGTAAGTGGTTGTTGTACAGACCACTTGTGTCTTGCTTAGATGTGTGACTCTCATGCCAGTTTGTTACGTCACAACCAGGAGATGTGAGAATGGGCTGAGGGCAGTAGTATGAGATTCAACAGAACCAAGTGCACGGTCCTGAACTTTGGCCACACCAACCCCATGCAACACTACAGACTGGGGAATGAGTGGCTGGAGAGCAACCTGGCTGAGAAAGACCTGGGAGTGCTGGATGACAATGGCTGAACATCAACCAACAATGTGCCCAGGTGGCACAGAAGGCCAATGCCAACTTGGCCTGTATCAGAAATAGTGTGGCCAGCAGGATCAGGAATGTAATTCTGCCCCTGTACTTGGCACTGATGAGGTCTCACCTCAAGCACTGTGTGCAGCTCTGGGCCATTCACTTCAAGAAGGATATTGAGGTGCTGGAGCAGGTCCAAAGGAGAGCAACGAGACTGCTGTGGGGGCTGGGGGGAAAGCTGTATGAGGAGAGGCTGAGGGAGCTGGGGTTGTTCAGCCTGGAGAAGAGGAGACTTAAAGGGAACTTTGTCACTCTCTACAACTACCTGAAAGGAAGTGGTAGTCAGGGAGGGTCAGGCTCTTCTCCCAGGCAACTAGAGGACAAGATGGCATGGTCTGAAGCTGTGCCAGGTAGGGTTTATGTTGGATATTAGAAAGCACTTCCTCACGGAAAGGGTGATCAGTCACTGGAGTGGACTGCCCAGGTTGGTGGTGGAGTCACCATCCCTGGAGGTTTTTAAGAAAAGATTGGATGTGGCACTTGGTTACATGGCTTAGCTGATGTCGTGCTATTAGGTCATAGGCTGGACTTGATCTCAGAGGTCTTTTGCAGCCTCAATGATTCTGTGGTTCTGTGAAGGTGAGAACCTTCAAACTACTTCAACTAGTTATGTGTTTAACTTGTGTGTGTTTCATTTTTGTTTTTTTCCATAGCTGTTTCAACTATTCCAAATACTGAATATTTGTAGAATATCCAGACTGTTGTAGAAGCATCAGGCAACTTGTAGTTCTCTGTGTTATTTGCTACTGCAACTGCTACTGCAGCTAACATACCAACAAAACAATCAAAATACTAACAATTTTGATTCGATTGAGCTAAAAAGCGATATTGAAATCATAGAATCATAGAATGGTAAGGTTGAAAGGACCTCAAAGATCATCTAGTTCTAGTCCCCGGCCATAGGCAGGGGCACTTCCCTCTAGTACAGGTCACTCAAGGCCTCGTCCAACCTGGTCTTGAACACCTCCAGGGAGGGAGCAACAACAACCTTCCTAACATCCAGTCTAAATCTCCCCTCTGCCAGTTTAAACCTATTGCCTCTTGTCCTGTCATTGCAAGATGTTGTAAATAGTCCCTCCCCAGACTTCCCATAGGCCCCCTTCAGATACTGGAAGGCTACTATCAGGTCTCCTCCAAGCCTTCTCTTCTCCAGGCTGAAGAGCCCCAACTCTCTCAGCCTGTCCTCATAGCAGAACTGCTCCAGCCCTCTGATCATCCTCGTGGCCCTCCTCTGGACCCGCTCCAATATTTCCATGTCCTTCCTGTGCTGAGGGTTCCAAAACTGCACACAGTACTCCAGGTGGGGTCTGACAAGAGCAGATTAAAGGGGTAGAATCCCCTCCCTTGCCCTGCTGGCCACACTGCTCTTGATGCAGCCCAGGACTCGGTTGCTGTCTGGGCTGCATGCACACACTGCAGGCTCATGTTGAGCTTTTCATCAACCCAGACCCCCAGGTCCTTTTCCTCAGGGCTGCTCATTCGCCACCCAGCCTGGATTTGTGCTTGAGATTGGTTGAAATGTTGACATAGATTTTAGGAGTCTGGTAAATATTTTGTTGGAAAGTTTTTAGCTTTGGTTTGTGCTGTAATGGATTTTTGTGTCAATGGATTTTTGTAGACACTTCAGTTAGGTATCTTATTGCATAGAGTAAAATTGCTTTAGACATCTGTTGTAAACAAAACACAGTTGGTTTGCTTTGCATTGCAATTTAATGAAATCTATTAGACTCAAAAACACTTTCATTTTTAGTGGTTTCTGAATTATTTCTTTTGAAAACTTTTGTATTTTTCTTAATCTGTCTTTGTGAAGGCCTTTCTATTTTGCAAACTGATGCGGCATCCTTATCCTTAGACTGTGAAACAATTACATTAAAATATATATAAATTGTGATATTTCCTATATCTTCCCTTTCCCTTACTAGGAGAAATGACAATGTGTTCTTTCAACCTGTGTATTTGGAGACACATACCTTGTTTTAAAGATATTCTATGCGTACTTTTTTAAAGTGACCTTTTCAAAAGTGTAAAAACAAAAAAGAGATTTAACTTTTTAAACATTTTTTTTTTAATTCAATATTTAGCTAGTCATAGGAAATGCTTTCAGATTAACAGTCCAAATTGTACTGTATTTCCAGCCTCAGGTATTCTGTTGTTCTCAGGACAGCTGCTCTAGTTTAAAATCAGGGTATGTCACTACTGAATGAGTTTTAATAATTCTGATTTATACTTACTTGGTTTTTAAATTATTTACCTGTAAATTTGTCTGAATGAAATGTGAGAGATGGTGGGGTTTTTTTAAAGGAAAGAGTGAAAATAAATGGGTCGTCTTTTAGTTTGTTTCTATCAAATTTATTCAACACAGCAGTGTGATAACTTTGTCATACTGAAGTCATGTGGAAAACAACATAGAAATACTATATTAGACTTGTGTTTCCAACAAACATTTTGGAAGGTAAAAACATAAATATGTTAGGTCAAATGTAATCTGACAGGTTTTTAACCAACTAAATAGTACTACAAGTCACAATAAATCTTCCGTATTCCTAGCTAGAGAAAAGAGATGTGCTGACACATACAGCCAATGTCCCACCTGAAATACGTCCATCCACAGTCAGTAAGCTGTTTAAGTCGTATTGATTCCAGATGGGCTTGAGTACATACCTAAATCTGAGTGCTCTGGTGAGTAAGTATGGATTTAAGTGTGACCTTTAAAATTCTGCTGAGCATAGATATGAACTTGTAATGTAATAGCGATCTATTGAACAGATCTGCAGAGAAACCACTGAAATCAGCTAGTCTCTGCAGTGTCTTGAAGGTCTGTCCATATGGAGGTTTTTTCAAAGAATTAAACAAATAATAGAAGTAATAAATACTCACTATCAAAACTTCTCAATTAAGGGCAAAGATATCTTATTATTCATACCTGAAAAACTTTAAAATTTCCTGCAGTAATAAATAACTCTCCTTGAGGCAAATCATGCACCAGAATTCCTTAGAAATATACACATATGATAATATATGCTGCCACTTAAATTTGCACAGTTGCAACTCTGACATACCATGATTCAGTAGAAGTCTTTTTTTCGTTGTAGTATTCAGGATTTCTTTTCTATTCAACAGTTGTTGGAAGAAGGAACCTGTAATGAGGTGACACAGTCTCAAGTTGTACCGGGGAAGGTGTAGGCTGGATATTAGGAGGAAGTTCTTCCCAGAGATAGTGATTTGCCATTGGAATGGGCTGGCCAGGGATGTGGTGGAGTTGCTGTCCCTGGAGGTGTTCAAGAAAAGATTGGATGAGGCACTTAGTGCCATGGTCTAGTTGATTGGATAGGGCTGGGTGATAGGTTGGACTGGATGATCTTGAGATGTCTTCCAACCCAGTTGATTCTATGAATATAAATACATTTACTTTTAAAACTCCAGTTATTTTAAAATTATGATAGATTTACCTTCCTTTCCAGTTTTCCTTGGTGATGATTTCTTTTACCTCATTCCATGCACTTTACCATCAGCTGTGTTATCTAATGTTCATTTTTTAAAAATTAATCCTAGGTTGCTTCCAGTTTCTCAGGCAGAATGAGACTCAGTCTGACAGAAAAACTCCTGTGAACTCTGAACACAGTCTCATACCTTCATACTCTTTAGCGTTTGATCCTGAGTAGATGCTAATGCCTGGTTAAGATATCCTCAAATACAGGCTGTTGCTGGTCAATTTTTAAAGTTGACAACTCTTATAAATTAAATCTCTCCAAGATCTATATCTAATTCTCTTCCCATGAGAAAAGTTGAGAAAATGGCTATTTAAGCCACATTATTTCACAGATTCCAGCATTTGTATGGCTAATATGCTAAAGACTAAGTCCTTTGTGGGTCAGGCAGACCAGTCACAATTATTTCCTTATATTGCAGAAGTTCATCCAGATGTGTTATTCATCAGGGATTTTTTGGCATATAGCACTTTCAAACCTTGCACAAGGTTTATTTTTGTAGCTACTCTGCAGCTTCATTATTGCTCACTGTTGTTTCTTTCTTATGAATCATAATGTTTGCCAGCGTATACAATGCGAATATTTCAAGAGAGAAGGAATCTCCTTGCAACTGTAGGTCCACCTCAGTTTTCAACGTGTTCAAATTCAACCAGAAGGTGAAAAAGTATCTCTCATGCACAGAAGTAATTTCCTTTTTTTCATGTAATAAAAGTTTGCAACGGTAGGACTTCCTTGGAAATCACTTTGTAATTGTTCCTAGGACTTCATTTTCAATTTATTCTTTCCTTAGATAAAGAAAGGACTAACTAGCAATTAATGGATCTCTATACTGGTATTATCCAGAAATAATTTTCATCAACTAGAGAATTGTACCCTTACGCCATTTCATAACTTGATTCTGGCTCCCAAAGACCACCACACGGACTATAAAGGCATTGCAAGATTTAGTCATTTGATTGCTGAGTGACAAAGGCAGTTCACAGAGGAAAGAAATAGTTCATATGTTGGGGATCATGCTGAAAGCTAATTTTATGGGATGGCTGTTGCACTGAATGATCCCTGGTTTTACCCAGTGTAATTTAGTGTTGTGAGGACTCATGCTATCTCAAGCACCTTGAAATCCACATTCTTTGCCAGTTACTAGTACTGCCCAGCCAAGCGAGTCTTACCACAACTTTTTCAAAGAAATGCACAAGGAGTCCTTTGACTCCTGCTGATTTTAATATAAGTACCGGATGGGCTGCAACCAAGGGTGCCAAGGGAGTTGGCAGATGTACTTGCCAAGCCGCTTTCCATTATTTGCCAGAAGTCCTGGCTAACTGGGGAGGTTCAATGGACTGGCGAGTAGCAAACTTGATGCCTATCTACAAGAAGAGCAGAGAGGAATTCCGATCTGGGAAGCTATAGACCTGTCAGTCTGACCTCGGTACCAAGGAGGGTCATGGAACAGGTCATCTCAAATGCCATCATACGTCATATAGACAACAACCAGGAGATCAGGCTAAGTCACATAAATTCATGAGGGGCAGGTCCTGCCTAACCAACCTGATTTCCTTCTATGACAAGATCACCTGGCTACTGGATGAGGGAATGGCTGTCAATGTTGTTTTCGTAGACTTTTGAAAAGCCTTTGATACCATTCCCCACAAAATTCTTGTAGACAAATAGGGTACTCGTGGCTTGGATGAGCACACTGTATCCTGGATAAAGCACTGGCTGGACAGGAGGCCCCAGAGAGTGATGGTCAAAGGAGTTAAATCCAGCTGGTGGCCAGTCACAAGTGGTGTTCCTTAGGGATCTGTGTCGGGACCACTTCTTTTTAACATCTTTATTGACGGCCTTGATTCAGGCATGGAGAGTTTCATCAGTAAATTTGCAGATGACACCAAGTTAGGTGTCAGTGTTGATTTGAATGATGGTAGAGAGGCTCTTCAGAGGGACTTTATAGGCTAGATCAATGGACCAACATTAATGGGATGAGTTTCAACAAGGCCAAATGCCAGGTCCTGCACTTGGGTCACAACAACCCTAAGCAACACCACAGGCCTGGGGCAGTGTGGCTGGAGAGCTGCCTGGCAGGAAGGGATCCAGGGGTTGTAACAGACAGGCAGCTGAATACTAGCCAGCAGTGTGCCCAGGTGGCCAAGAAGGCCAATGTCGTCCTGGCTTGGATTAAAAAATGCTGTGGCCAGCAGGAGCAGGGAGGTGACTGTCCCCTTGTACTCGTCTTTGGTGAGGCCACACCTCGAGTACTGTGTTCAGTTTTGGGCACTGCAATACAAGAGAGATGTGGAGGTGCTGGAGTGGGTCTAGAGGAGGGCAACAAAGCTGGCAAAGGGTCTAGAGAATAGATCTTACAAGGTGTGAGTGAGGGAGCTGAGGCTGGTTAGTTTGAGGAAGAAGAGGCTGAGGGGAGACCTCATTGCTGTCTACAACTACCTGAAGGGATGTTGTGGAGAGACTGATGCTGGTCCTTCTCACAGGTAATCGGAGACAGAACAAGGGGGAATGGCCTTAGGCTGAGACTGGGGAGGTTTAGATTGGGCATTAGGAAGAAGTTTTCACAGAGAGAGTGGTCAGGCACTGGAATGAGCTGCCCAGGGAGGTGGTTGAGTCACCCACCTTGGATGTGTTTAAGGGTCGTTTGGATGTGGTGCTTAGGGACCACCTTAGGGATTTAAGGTGAATCTTGTAGAGTAGGGTTATAGGTTGGACTTGGTAATCCTGAGGGTCTTTTCCAACATGAATGCTTCTGTGATTCTGTGATTCTATGCTTTCAGAAACAATAAATTTATCTGTATTTTCCATGTCTTATTTTGAAAATTTGTCTCTACAGACTGAATGATAAAAATAGGAGGAACTCTATTTGCTAGAAAATAGGCTATTCTGGATTTTCACAGAATCATGGAATGGTAGGGGTTGGAAGGGACCTCTGGGGATTGTCTAGTCCAACCCCCTGCTAAAGCAGGTTCACCTAAAACAGGTTGCACAGGAATGCATCCAGACAAGTTTTGAATGTCTCCAGAGAAGCACTCTGCAACCTCTCCAGGCTGCTTGTTCCAGTGCCCTGGCACCCTTATAGAAAAGAAGTTTTTCCTTATGTTTTGATGGAACTTCCTGCATTCCAGTTCGTGCTGATTTCTCCTTTTCCTGTTGCTGAGCACCACTGAAAAGAGTCTGACCCTTTTATCTTCTCACCTGCCCCTTAGATGTTAATAGGCATTGATAAGATCTTTTCTAAGTCTTCTCTAGGCTCTGAAACCCCAGGTCTCTCAGTCTATTCTCATAAGAGAGGTGCTTCATCCCCTAATTGTCTTTGTAAGCCCTGTTCTTCTTGAACTGGGAGTTGATACTCTAGATATGACTAGTGAGCTAGGCTAGGGTCAAGTTACTCTTATTAGTAAGACTGAGTTTGTGGCCATTACAATTAGAAAAAAAATCAGTGTGTGAAGTCCTAAGCTTTCTCCTGAGGGGTACATAAGTATTTCAGCTTCATAATCATAACCTTCTCTGATTTTTATCTGCATAAAATGTTTCTGAAAATAAATGTTTAAAAAAACATATTGTCACTATTAGTTATTAAATGTACTGTCAGATAGTATTGGTGTTTTTGCTTTGGAAAAAGTAAAAGAAATTCTGATGTTGATTATCATTCCCAAAAACTGACATAGTCACCATTAAGCATTCAGAAAGCGCTCTGTTTTTTTTTAAACTTTGGTTGATAATGAACAGGAAAAAAGCGAGCAATTCTCTGTTGGTTTTCATTATTATTATTTTAACATACTCAGTTCCATATTTCACACAGAAATCAAGTTCTTTTATCATAGTCATAAGAAGTATGTGAAATGTATTTATTTATCAGTTGTAATTTCCTGTTGGATCCCTCCTTAAACACCTTTCAGAACGTGGATATCTGTCTTATAACATGAAAATAAATCTCCCAAGTTTAGGATCTGCTTTTTATTTTTGCATAGTGCCGTTTTCCCCTTTAATTTTACTTATATTTTCCAAGCTTACTTTTTCTTATCTGTGGCTTTCAGAAATGAACTTTTCTTAAAACTCTATGATGTTGAGAGTTTTGAAGATGCCTTATGGTATAAACAAAGAAATAAAAAAGGCAAATATAACTGAGAATAGCAGAAACCCTTAGATAAGCTATAAACACTCACCTTATAATGGTAGATAAGAGACTTGATTTCAGTGATGTTAAGAATAGAGAGCACTGCTAGACACCAAGGAAACCTGCGTTTATGTAAGATTTATCTTCCTATAGGGAACATGTGACTGTAGACAGACCACATATTCAAGGATGGAAGGAATCCTTGGGAGGTAACATTTGACAGTGTTACACAAGACCAGATTAATGCTAGTTAATAATGCTATCCTGGAACAATCTGTCCTCCTCGTGAATAGCAAAACCAAAGCAAAACCAAACCAAACACTTCCTCCTCGATGGCCAGGAGGCAGATGATATCCACCAAGGTAGGGATTAACTGCCATCTACACCTTCCCCTGAGCATATCAGTACCTGCCAGCACCTCTGGAGGCATTTCATTCATGCAAAAACTTGAGCAAAGAAAGATTATTTTATCCTGATAGACATTTCACAGCATACAGCCTTTCCATTTAAATTGCCTGAAATATCAAAACTTCAGTTGTTCACCAAATTATTATGAAGCGTGGGACAAAATCTTCATATACATTGTCCTTTACTTATTTATGCTGGCCTGCATATATGTGGCCTGATTTCTTGTTATGCTTACCTGCATAAAAATTATGGAAATATGAAAAGGACCTGGAACTTAGCTGTTCATGAATTTAAAAAAAAAAAAAAAGCATGAGTCATAAAAACTGTGCTCTTCCCTAATATGGGAGATAATACACAGCTTATTATATCTTGTCATAAACAGTTGCTGGGAAATACTTTCTTAAAAAGAATGGAAATAACTGGAAGAAGAGGGCATTCGTGATGCACATGTGCACACTCACACATACATAGATGCACACAGAAAGCTACTTCACGAGTTTATTCTGAAAGCTATGAAGTAAATCTCTTGGAATATAAGAATGCAGTGAAGAACTATTTAATTATTTAATCACTAGGTTCTTCACCATAAGACACTTACTTATTTAGTATGTGCTGCAGACCTCTTCTAGGTATGGGCAAGAATATGTCAGAAGGCAGCTGCTGTTTGGAACACTCTGGCTCAGGAAATGTTGAAACCTCACAGATCTAGTAAAGAAAATTTAAAAAAGAAAAAAAGAAAAAGGGAAAATCTCTTGTTTAAGACAGTCCAATGCCACCATCTTTGCTAATTTATTTTAAAATAATTCCCTATCTCTTCCACAATATCACATTGCCATCACATTTCTGTGTGATGCTGACCAAGTAATTTAAAATAAGATTTTAGCAGTTGATTTGGCTTTAAATCTGTGGAGTGTGATTTGCAAAAGTGCTGA
This sequence comes from Eubucco bourcierii, assembly GCA_013396675.1. Classification (NCBI taxonomy): domain Eukaryota; kingdom Metazoa; phylum Chordata; class Aves; order Piciformes; family Ramphastidae; genus Eubucco; species Eubucco bourcierii. The sequence continues at coordinate 28,451 of VWZE01002716.1, read as the reverse complement.
ATGCATTCAGTTGTAATGAAAATCAATGGAAACACATTCAGAGAGTTATTAAAAATATTTTAAAATTCTAGATATTCTGAAAAATTGGATCCTACATGTCCCTGTTGGACTGTACTCAGTGTCTTACCCTCTTATGTCTCAGTTCAGATTCTGTTATGAAGCAATGACTCGATCCCTATCATTTTGTGAGACCGTTGTGAAGGTAAAGTCATTGTAAGAAATTCCCTGTATTCTATAGTCATGCAAATGTGAAAATCACATGAGTAATGTTGGGAGGTTTGTAAAAAAACTTTGTGAAAACTGAAACTGGCATTTTGGGGGAACCAAGTATGTGCTTTGTCAGCAGCTCTCCATTTTCCTTCTGTAAGGGTAAATGGAGAGCTGTGCAGAAATTTATGCAGGTTTGATGCACACCATTAGGTAGATCTTGCTTTGAAGAAGTAAAAGTAAATGCTTTTCTGCTTTTCTAACTGAAATGTTTTCTATGTGAAATACTAAACTATTTTAATTCAGAATTCTTCTAAATGACACTCATCTACGTCTATCGTATCTGAGAGGAATTTGTCCTTTAATCTTACTTAAAAAGAAAAAAATAAAATAATTGATAAAAATATTATCCTGAAACTGAAAGAAAACATTTTGCTTTAAACAGCTTTAAAAGTTAACTTCGTATTAAAGTTCCTATCATTTTGGTATGCTGCAAATCTGAGGACCAGGAGGGTGACCTGTATCTAAAGTTTAGAAAACTGAAAAATGCCTTTTTTTTTTTTCTTCTTTTCCTTTTCCAGAGTGGGATTTGAGTAGTGTATTCTGAAAAGGGCATGACTGTGTTCAAGTATTTGTAACTAATTGATGCCTTGATTCTGTGGTTCTTTTATAAATTATTTTCCTGAGAGAAGGAGGTATAATACCAGCAGATGTTAGATGCAGAGATACCATCTAGGCAAATAACAGAGACATTTCTGGAGTTGACACTTAGGACTAAGGAGTCTTTCAAGCTGCTAGCTCTAATATTTAATTTTCCTGCTCTGAGCCTGATTTCAGCACTTCTTATGTAGGGCTTCAGCCTGGTCTGACCTCAGAGCTGACCCTGCTTTGAGCAGGAGATTAGACAAGAATCATCCCCTTGCCCCTGCCCACTTGAAGGACTTCAAAAGCATCAACTACAGGCAAGTTTTCAGACAGCTATCTAAGAAAAATATTGTGCACCCACTCAAAATTAAAGATGGACTTTGCAAGGGCTTTTCAGAAGAAAGGCATCAAAAATTACTTTGGAAAGATAAAACTATCTTTTTGTGCAGCCATTATGGAAAAGAACTACAAACATAACAGAGAGCCTCAGGCAAAGAGAAGTTCCATCCACACAAGTATTTTTCCAAATTACAGTTGATTGTAAACAAAATCTTACCATAGGAAGTAACAGGCAATTTTAGTAATAAATGGAGATATGACCTCCAGTTTTAGTTAATGTTTGGGATGTACTAGCAAGTAAAAAGTATTTGCTAAAAACTGTTACCACTGAGATTAACAAGTGTGAAATCTAAGCAATATGTGTTCAGGGGTGGGCAGTTTAGTAGAGTGCTTTCATATTAATTCTGAGTAGGTTGATGAGTTTATTTAACAACTTGTATTTTGCTAGATTTTTTTTTTTTATTATTATTTAAGGTTGTGTGGTGGGTTAAAATTACCCCCAAATAAAATCACCAGTCTGGTTCAGACAGCTTGGAAACAAATGCAGCTGTGTATTTACAGCAAACTGAAATGTACAAACACATAATACAATACATATGTACATAATATATTTTACAATTACTTACAATTGAGAAATAACACAAAGGCCCTCACAGGGATCCCCCTGAATTATTCTTCAGCTTACCTGGATGAACTCAGATGGATCTTAAGCAGTCAGACCCACTCCTTCTTCTCCTTCCCTCCCTCCCTCCCTTCTGTTAGCTCCCAGTCAGGTTGTACCAGCAGGAAGGTTAGGACAGAGATAAAGGGAGCAGTGCAAAGCAGAGAGTTGCAAGGACACCTAAGCTAAGGACAGAAAGAAGAGAGTTGTTTATACACTGACCTTTTATCCCAATTAGCAAACCAATGAATGATACAGACTTTATTATTCTTCTTACAACCAGTCCTATATTTTATTTACATTCTGCACTGAGCTTTTAGGAAAAGTAATGATTTCTCAGATTAGAATTTTCCAGTAACACTTATTTTGAACAACCTGTAGTAGTTTAAGACCATATTGCCTGAGGAAGATTACCAGTGACTGATTCAGAGAGAAAATTATCTTGGCCTTTAGGAGAGTGTCAGAAATAAGAGCTTGAATAAAAAGCGAGGAGTTAAGTAAAGCTTGATTCCTAATCCTAATACTGATTTAAATGTGATTAGATAGATTTAGTGGGTGCAGAAAGGAAGCTCTTTGAAGTGTGCAGTCAGAAAAACTTTACTGTGATTACAGCAAATGTTGCTATGTATTTATATTCCGCTCATTAGCTATCTTCATGCATACTGGCTACTGTGTATCTATGCACACAGCACAGTGGAAGAAATCCTCGGGCACCTATAGCCAGACAAGTGTGCTGAACAGGGAAGATTTGTTTCATAAACACTTATTGAAAAGAGCATCAAATGACCTGGAGCATAAAAGAAGTGGGATTATTTCCCCTGCAAATTGAAAATATTTCATTATGGGACAGCATTGTTTTTCTTTTGATTCTTCTTTCCCTCAGTTCTTACTGTGATTGAAAATTTCTTGTTTTCCACTGCTTGTAGGTGGCATATTTTTTAATAGAGCTGTAGTCCATTGTTTTTATGATCTGGTGTTATCATGGTTTATTTGCACCCTTTGTGTTTCCTGTGCTTGAAATTGGTTGGATGTGTCTCAGCTTCTGAGATCCCTGCTCTACTCTGCAGCTTGCTGGGAAGGTTGCATTTTGGCATGTCATTCTCCTTTGCTTCTGCATGATGCTATCAGATTCAGCTATGCAGTGTTAAAAATAACATTATTGTCACAATTTCTTTAGCTCTGTCACATCAAGATTTTATTATGATGGATATGGATGGCAAGGTTTCATTGTGTTAAGCTATGAGTGCCCCACGGTTTTATAAGATTAAAACAGAAATAACATCACTCATCTCTAAAGATATATAAAGCTTTTCCTCTAGCATGTTCCTCTGTGCATAATTTCCTCTTCACATGTTACTCATCTAACTGTATTTTTCTAACCTTAAATCGACAAATTCTGTTTCACTATGATACAAAGAGGTGCAAAGCAAAATCCGTGGTGGTTAAAAATGATGCTATGAGTCAGTTTAACACCTCTGGGTTTTTGAAAGGTCAGATCTTGGCAATTTTGTCTTTAAGCAGTCTAGTGATCAGACTGTGTACAATACCCTGTTTATACAAAGTGATACTTGTGTATCTGAAAATCTCAGCGGCATTTAACTGTCTTAACACACTGCATAATTTTTAAAACTTTACCTTGATTTTGTATCAAACCTTGTATAGACCTTAAACACCTACTAACACTACAAAAAAACCTCTAGTAGTGGTGTGTGATGGTTTGGGAGCTACCCACCGTCCCACAAAATGAATTCACCCAGACTAGACTCAGCCGGCTGGAAGTTAAAGAATGAAGCTTTATATCCACAACTTACAATAATATATAAGCATATATATACACATGATATATACAAATACTTACAGTTATATACAAGTTAAAAGTAATACAGGACTACAATAAACCTTCCAGAAATCAGAGTCCCCAGCAGGGGCTCCCAATCACCCTTCCACCTTCTTTCCACCCCTTTCTGTTATCCCAGAATCTGCCTTATGTGCAAGGTGAGCTGGAAGAATTGGCAAGGGAGGTGAGAAGCAGGATGATTAGTTGGGTTGCACACATCCAATCAGAACAGCAGAAGCCCAGGGAGAAAACACAGACACCGATAGACTCTGACAGACTGTCTTATCTATGTTTGTATCTTTGCTTTTATACATCTCAGCAAACCTATGAGTGAAGTAGACATCACCATTATTTTCATAGCCTATAATCTAATTTTTCTCATTAAAATATTCCTATTAGCCTCGAACCAGCACATGGTGCTCCAAGTAGGTAACTGGATTTCATCACCTTAGACCTGCAGATGCTTACTCTGTGTTGGTGTTGGTTTGGGGTTTTTTTGGGGGGGTTGTTTGGTTTTGTTTGTTTGTTGTTTGCTTTGTTTTTCATTGTTGTTCAGTTGGTTGGGTTTTTTTGTTTTCTTTTGTTTTGTTGGGTTGTTTTTTTCAGAAATAACTGTTTCTCAATTGTGCTGTGTTAGCATCTTAGATCTAGGAATTTTTTTTTTCTTCTAACCCCAAATAATTTAGATGTGTTTGCTATTGATTTTTGATTACAACTTGGTGAAATAATTAATCTTAAATATCTGTTACACATCTTTGTCCTTGTCAAGTTGGAAATGGCTAGTAAGTATAACTGAGATGTTATTTGCATGTGTCTGCAATTCTGACTACAATCTGAACACACCAAAAAAGTCCCCACACCTGTTTTGCTCTAAGTCAAGAGAGTTGGTTCATCCACTTTGTTTTGTTCTGGTAAAACTTCATCTGGAGTACTGTGTCCATCTCTGGAACCTTCAACAGAGGAAGGACATGGGCCTAGTGGAGGAGGGCTACAAAGAGGTCTGGAATGTCAATCCTGTGAGGACAGACTGAGGGAGTTTTGGTTGTTCAACCTGGAGAAGAGGAAGCTCTGGGGAGACTAGTACCTGAAGGGGGCCTGCAAGAAGCTTGGAGAGGGACTATTTACAAAGACCTGTAGCAGTAGGACAAGGGGGCTTCAAATTAGAGCAGAACAGATTTGTATTGGATGTTAGGAACAAGTTCTTTACCATGAGGATGGTGGAGCACTGAAATGGGTTTCCTAGGGAAGTAGTTGAAGCCCCTTCCCTGGCGATCTTATAGTAGCCTTCCAGTATCTTAAGGGGGCCTACTGGAAGGCTGCGGAGGGACTATTTACAACACCTTGCAATGACAGGGCTAGGGGCAGTGGATTTAAACTGGCAGAGGGAAGATTTAGACTAGGTGTCAGGAGGAAGTTCTTTACAGTGAGGGTGGTGAGACACTGGAACAGGTTGCCCAGGGAGGTTGCGGCTGCTCCCTCCCTGGAGGTGTTCAAGGCCAGGCTGGACGAGGCCTTGAGTAACCTGTACTAGTGGAAGGTGTCCCTCCCTATGGCAGGGGGTTGGAGCTAGATGATCCTTGAGGTCTGTTCCAACCTTACCATTCTATGATCTTCTAGGTCAGGCTGAACGAGGCTCTGAGAAACCTGATCTAGTGGAGGATGTCCCTGCTCAGTGCAGTGGGGTTTGACTAGATGACCTTTAGAAGTCCCTTCTGACCTCAACTATTTTATGATTCTGTCGTTTTCAATAAAACTTACAGTAAGAGGTTCTGAAAAGTTCAGTTTTCTCTAATAAGTTTTAAAGACCTAGGTATCAAGGTCTGCATCATTTTGGTAGACTTTAATCCAGGGAAATACTTGAATAACTGAACCTTCAAACTCTGCTGTTACTATTTTTCACAGTGGTTGGTTTTTGTCGTATAACTGCCAAAGATTTTAGTGAACTGCCTTGTATATCAGCTAAGTTCTGCTGGTCCTTGGAGCATCAGACAGGATTTTATCCCTGATTATAAATTAGTCTAGTCTTGGAAATGGTAGTAATTTCCTTCATCATTCAGCAAAGCAGTTACTACAGATTCTCAGGAAAGGGTCTGGTGTAAGCATATCCTGGAATAAGTGGAGGGAGGGAGTAGAAAGAACACTAAAGCTGTCTGTAAGGAGATCTCACACTTTTGCTTTCTGGGAACTGAGTTCCATTTAAAGAAGAATAAATGAATAATCATATGGTGCCCCAGCATCTTGGAAAATTTTGTGTGGGTGCTCTATGCATTTTAAATTCATTTAGCTAAACATACAACTGGTAACATGCACACATTCAGTTCTTACTCCAGAATGTTTTAGTGTATCTGTCAGGAACCTCTTCAGTCTCCTTCTATTCAGTTTCACATTTCAGTGACTAGATTAAGTACAAATACTTCATAACTTAGTATAATGCTTCCTAGGACAGGGCAGAGCACAGAAATTACGCTTTGCAATTTTCTCTTGAAATATGTTTTTATCTTCCTTCTCCTAGAATTCTGGTTAAGAATACATAACGTAACTCCTTAATATCAGATTTACTCCTTGGATGACTGTAATCTGTGAGTTTTGGGGGGTTAAATGTGCAAGACTTTGCTTCCTTAACACAATAATTAGGAATTTGGTGAGCCTTTTCAAACTCCTGACAGGCTCTAGGAAAGAGTTTTGGCTTTCTGATAGGAACATAGACACCTTTGAGACAGTGAAGTCAGTAGTGTCCCTTAAAAAGTAGCATAAGTGGATTAGGCAAGCTTTTCCAGATACAAACTCCACAGGCTCTGGAAGATCCAGCTGAAGGAGAGAACAAGGCTGAGTATTAGTTGACTAAGTTGGCTTATTCTAGAGGAAAAAAGGAACGTTGGATTATAAAAAATATTCACATCTCTGAAATGTCTGGAACTCCAGTTGTGGAATGACTCTAACTATGAAGCTGCAAAATGAAATTAGTTTGGTTTTAAGCCACTACCAGGCTCGTCTTTTTAGTTTTAATTTTCTATCTTTTACATGGTGCTGTAGCCTTTACTGGATCTTATTAAGTGGGCCAAACTATCTTTGAATTCCATTTCACAAGGGAATAAAAATGCTAGAAGAGAGTTACATTCTTTTAATTTGCTGTATATGTCACCTCTTTAAATATAGCATTACATTATGGATATTCTACTTGCTTTGACATAAAAAACTTATTAAATAGATGGTGATTTATTCTATGACTTTCCTTAGTAATGTATTTTAAGATCCTTAGTCCAGTACATACTCACTTATAGCTACATTGTCTTTCTAATCTTCAGTTTCCTATGCTATGATTTTAGTAATTCATCCTGCAGGTCACACTCTGAAAAGTAGGACACTTATTCCTATAAGATTATTCTGCTCTTTTCAGCCTCCATGGGATAGTATTTTTATTGCTGATCATTTATGAAGATTTGAGTGGATTTTTGACACAGCCAAATAAAACTTTTTCTCCCTCTTTTCCTTTTTGTATACCTAGCTGCAATTTTTCAAGGTGACACAAGTGCTGATGGCGTGGATTCTTCTTTTAGATTTTTAAACTTACACATATTTCCATAATCTAAAGTCTTGATGGGTTTATCATTGCAGATTTTTTTGTTTTCTTTTTTTTTCTATTTCAAGAACTCATGTATTTCTTAACGATAAATATAGACATTTTCTCAAGGTAGTGTAGTTGTATCTCTGCTCTTCCACACATATTTGTATTGGCATGTTATCCCCTATACATATATACTCCATAAAGGAAATGCCATACTCATATTCACATAAGAAGGAGTTTTAAAGGCCTCAAGAGGCCCAAAGAGCACACTAGCAGTAACCATTACAATTGTGACCTTTGTCAGCTTAGTGTCTTTGAATATTAACTTGCTGCATTGAGCTGCCTCTTGGCTCTCAGCTCTCCTGAGCAGAGACAGAGAGACAGCAGGTTCATGATGAAAGCAGATGAATATTAGGGACTAATATCATGCTAATATATTGTTTCATCTTGGTCTGAAGGAGCTTTTGAAAGTCCAAAGTTAAAACAAATTTTGTAGGTGGGTATAAGGCTACTACATTTTTCTGTGACTCTTAGTTTCAGCAGCCCCTCAGTGACTCTAACCTTGGCAAGGTCATTCAGCTTACACGCTGGATACAGTTAAAGTGGTTGCACAGATCATGGAACTTTTTAATCTCCTAGCATGTTTTTTAAAATTAGAACTCATTGCATAGTTATTACAGAATTGTTTGAACCCAACCAGTGTCACATATCCACAACTGCCTGATCCCTGCCAATGTGTTGCGTCAGTGTATCTTGGCTAAGGTACCAATGAAGCTTTGCCGTGTACACTGACACCAAGGAGATAATCAGTGCAGCTGCAATTGTTCTAGCTTCTGGAGATCAAGGCCATGTCCTTGCAACCAATATCCAAGTGTCTCTGCACCTAAAACTGTATGCAAAATTACATGTTGATATGACATATTTGATCCATGTTGGTATGGATCAAACACCATGGTTGGTGTTTGTAAGATAGAGGACCACTTCTTAGCAGGCAAGGAGTAACTAATCATGGGGAAGCAACAAGAACTTCTTAAATCATGTCTCCCATTTTCAGTGTTGTGTGAACACAACTCATCTGCTTCATCCCAAAGGAAAATTGTATGGGAGTATTTAAACTTTATCTTTGTGCTGGACAAGAGCAGAAAAGAAGTACTTACAGGGTCAAATCAGACTCAGCTTGCAGGTGTTAACTAGAAGCCATCTGATAACAGGTGAAACTTGTGTTTGTCACCATGTCTTTAGCAGGTACTCTTCCTGTGAAATTTCACTGCTCACAGTACAAAACAACAACAACAACAAAAAACCAACAAAAAAATTTCCAAATTTACTCTCTTCTAACTCTAACATGTCTTCTGCTCAGAACTTTGATTTAACAGTCTTGAGCTATGTGCTTTGTTCTTTGCTATTTTACTCTCAGGGGGCCAATACACAAATTCCTAGTGTTTCTCTGTTAGAAACTGTTCTCACCCTAAATTTTCTTTTATGGGGACCATAAGGAAAATATTAAACTATTTTAGTAGGGCTCTACACATTTTTCTTGGTCTTCTAAGAGCACTTCAGACATTTCCAATCACTCTCTAGTCCTCTAGGAGCTCTCTGTACAGTTCTATTGAAGCTTGCAGTTTGCTTTAAGTCAGTTTCTGTCACCTCTCTGTTCCAAACTTTTTTTGGTTGGTTGGTTGTTTTTTTGTTTGTTTATTCAATTGTTTTTCCACAAAACCACTGTAATGGCTTCAAATTTCCCATACAATTGTATTCCCAAGTTTATATAAGATAAATAAAGCACATTTTCCCATCACTGCACCTTTGCATCCATCAAATGCCCTTATGCATACAGTCTGTGCTCCCGGCTCCCAAAACACTAATAACCTGTCATAATGTGACTGTTACTTTTTTCTGTTCAAAATAAATTTTCTCTTCTATTGCATTTCTGAACTTGATTTTTGTGTTCAGCTAGTGACAGACAGTTCCAGAGATGGTGCTTACACATTTCATCAGCAGTAAACACACTCTTCTAGAGCTGCTTGTGAATAACCATTTTTCTTTCTTGATGTTATTTTCCAATAGATCATTCAGTTTAAGAAGTCTGGAACTTGATATGTCACATGTTGAAATCCATGATCTTGTGCAGTAATTCTACCATTGGATGGTAGACCATGTTCACAGATTCACAGAACATTAGATGTTGGAAGGGACCTCTAGAGTCCATTGAGGCCAACCCCCCTGCCAAAGCAGGATCTGCCAGGGTAGTTTGCACAGAAATGCATCCAGGTGGGTTTTGGAAGTGTCCAGAAAATGAGACTGCACAGCCCCTCTAGGCAGCCTGTTCCAATGCTCTGTCATCCTCACTGTAAAGAAGTTTCTCCTCATGTTGAGGTGAAATCCCCTACATTCCAGCTTGCTCCTTGTCTTATTGCTGTGCACCACCAAAAAGATATTGGCTCCATCCACCCCTCAGATATTTGCATATGTTGATCAGATCTCCTCTCAGTCTTCACTTCTCCAGACTAAACAGTCCCAGGTCTCTCAGTCTCTCTCCATAGGGGAAATGAACATCTCAAGTCCCCCAGTCATCCTCATGGCTGTCTGCTGGACTCTCTCCAGCAGGTCCCTCTTTCTCTTGAACTTTGGAGCCCAAAACTGGATACAGTACTCCAGGTGTGGTTTGACTAGGACAGAGTAGAGAAGAAGAACCTCCCTAGATCCACTGAATATGCTTTTCTGGATTCACCCCAGGATGCCGTTGGCTCTCTCAGCCAAAAGAGCACACATTACTGTCCCATGCAGAACTTGCTGGTCACCAGGACTCCATGGAGCTGCTTTCCATCAGGGCAGCCCCCAACCTGTCCTGGTGCCTGCTGTTGTTTCTCCCCAGATCCAGGACCCTGCACTTGTCCTTATTGAACTTCATGTGGTTAGCCTTTATCCAGCAGCTGTCCAGATCTCATTGGATGGCAGCCCAGCCTGACAGGTGTCAACCAGTGCCCCAGTTTTGTATCATCAGTGAACTTGTTGAGGGTATGCTCAATGCCCTCATCCAGGTTGTTGATGAAGACATTGAACAAAACAGGATCCAGTATTGATCCCTGGGGAACACCACTGGCTACAGGCCTCCAACTCGACTCTGTGCTACTGATGACAACTCTCTGAACTCTTGTAGGGCCATTTTTTGTTCGACCTTACAGACCAGCCATCTATGCCACATCTCCTGAGCTTATTTATCAGTGAGACAGTATCAAAAACCTTGCTGAAGTCAAGGTATATGGCATCCACAGCCCTTCCTTCATCTACCCAGATATAACGATGATCAGATATAGCAATTTCTAACACATGCCTGGCAAACACAGATGTAAGTCTTCCCATGAAAAATTCTGACACAAAAGTCTGCATATAGTCTTATGGTAACACAAATAATTCAACAGTAGAGTTTTTGAGGTGGAGTTTTTTTTAGTATTCCCACGTACAATAACACTTGATTATTTCTGAGAATTAATCTTGAGAGTGTCTTTATCAGTATGTCTCCTCATTGATTCTATATTTCCAAATATTGCAATTGCAATAGAAAAAACACCACCTTTATTTTGCAGTAATATGTAACCAATGCCACTTTTGCTGTCAGCACAAATTTTATGTGACTCTTTCCTGCTATTGCCAGTTTTCTCTAGGTGAACGTATAAAATTTTTTTTCTTCATCTCCAAAAATGAAGAAGGAGATTTTGATTTGAGAAGTGCATCTGCAAGCATCCCATCTTTCAACTGTTTCCCAAAGCATCTCAAAATGCCTAGATGTGTGCACAGGTATCAAAATACTTGAAGGCAGGAACCTTATTGAGACATTGAGTACCATTAGTTGCTTTTTATAAATGCTTGGCAGCTACAAATAAAAGACTACTGAGTTTGGCATGAATTTCCCTCACAATTTTATGGTCCCTCGCATTTTGCACACTCCTTCAACTTTTGATTTTTGAAGCCTGGAACAGCTTGGAATTGACTCCTTTCTTTGTACTATTTGAACCATTTCCTTTAGCCCCTTCAAACATTTTCTGGAAGCCCATCAAACATTTTCTGTTGTATAATTCGGGTTTTATTTTGCAGTCCTGTCATGCACTTTTTAGTTCTTTCGTGATGCTCTGCTGCTGTTTTCTCACAAGTCAGAACATCATCAACATACATTTCAATAGATTCAGTTCTGTCAAGTAATACGTAGCATTAAGTGAAAATTCTCATGAGTATATTTTAAGCCAAAAGAAACCTTTGAAACTACCACTTCCTGCATATTACATTGCAATTGGCTCGCCTTTAACTCCTTTTATTTGGAGAGATTGGTAAAAGCAAGGAACATACATTTAAATTAGTTAAAAGAATACCATGTGCCACTTCATGGGGAAAAAATAATTGTCTTATACTCTCAACACTGAAAGAAATTTTGTTTGCATTTAGATCTATATTCAGTGGAATTTTCTAATCTCTCTTGTAGCTTTTTCTACATGGTTGAGTTTTTCTTGGGGTTTCTGTCTCTATTTCTGGCTTGTAGGTTTCTAAATGAACAGAATTGTTGGCCAGCGTACACATGTAGTGAAGGACAGTGGGTCTTCCGCATTATGTTTTCTGGGAATACAGCCTCTGCATCTCATGCTGGCTGTAGTATATTTTAAATTAAAAACAGATTTAGGGCCTAAATATTTTTTGCCAAATGGTTTCTGATTCAACTGTTTGGAGGCTTCTCATATTCTGCCATTACAGTTGTTCATGAGTGCCGTCCAGTTAGAAAGTCTCTACAAGTACCCTCAAAGTTAGTTAACCAGACCTTGGGAGCAAGTACAAATCTGACAAGCAGCATGACTGGGAATGTCACAGGAAAACCTTGGACCCATGCACTCGAGAACAACCTAGACAAAAGCCATAGCAGATAGCCAGCATACATACACACTGTACTGATACTGTAGATCGACAACATGATATTTTGAAACTCCATTGATGCAGCCTCCTGTCACACTCACACATTTGCCTAAAAGCCAACCTTATCAGAGCTGGAGATGCCGCTGGTCAGTCACAGGATGCTGAGTAACCAGTACCCTACGCTTGCTTGTCCTAACAACATTTCAGTAACTGCCATATATGGCAGTTGCTTGGTGTGTCAGTTTTGTGCCTAGGGAGGTTTTGTAGCAGAGGAGGGGGCTACTGGTAGGGCTTTGAGAAGCTTCTTTATCTCCAAGTTGGACCCAGGTCTTGCCAAGGCTAAGCCAATCAGTGCCTCTGTGATAACATATTTAAGAGGGGAAAAACTGTTGAACAATGTCCTTTGTTATGGGAGCTCTTTTATTTTGGAGAGGAGTAGGATGAGAGAGACAACCATGTGGACATCCAGGTCAGTGAGGAAGAAGGACGAGGGGAAGCATCTTGGAGCAGCCTTTCCTCTTCAGACTGTGGTGTGACAGCAGGCTGACTCATTGCAGCCCTTAGAGATCAAAGGTGGAGAAGAATCCTGTCTACAGCCCATGGAGGAGGCTGCATATTGGAGCAAGGGACTGATTGTGAAGAAGACCATCACTCTGAGGAAGTCTTGCACTGGAACTGTTCATTGCTGGGAGCACTACAAGCCAGAGAAGTGGCCCATGATAATTATAGAGGTTTACGGGGGACTGTCTCCCACAGAAGGCATACCACGTAGTTGTAGGGGAAGACTGTGAGGAGCTCTCTCTCTGAGGGAGCAACAGAAACAACACAGAATGGATTGGGATGCATACAATCCCTGTTCCCCACTCTGCTGCACCACTGTAGGGAATGAGGTAGCAGAGCTGAAACCAGGAAGAAGGGAGATGTTAGGGGAAGTTGTATTTATGTAAAATCTGATTGTGTTTGTCACTGTTCTACTCTGAATCAATTGGTGGTTATTTTGTTTAAATTAAATTGGTTTTGTTTCTCCAAATCAAATCTGTCTTTTGCCCATGACTACAATTGGTAAGTCCACTCTGTCTTTTATCTTGACCCTTGAGCCCTTAGTAGTATTTTCTCCTCCCTGTTACCAAATTAACATAAACTATTCATTATGAATATTAAGTTTGCATATGAATATGAAAGGCTATTTATTAATATTCAAAATCAGGGAAATCCTGTAAGATTCATTTGGATTTTTGGTCAACAGTAAGTAGTGGCACACAGGGTACTTACAAAAATTGAATTAAACAGTTTAAACAATCAGAACTTGGAAAACAGGAATGTAAAACATGGAAAAAAATCTAACTATGGTTATGGAGCTTTAACATTAACTCTAGCATATGTGTTCATGATACCTTGATCCCTGAGTAAGTTTCCTGTACAAAAATGCTTCCAAAAACTGAATATGATCCCGAGGGTAAAAATGCAAAATATATTCCAGGCAGAGGGAAGAAGAGAACCATGTTTGCTGCAAGCTGCAAACACTTGCCCACTGTGAACAATGCTTTCTACAAGCAGGATCTGCTAATGGGGCTCAGCAAGGGCTGGAGAGATGAGGTGGAAGAGACTTGGCCAGATACACTCTGTGTTTGTTTGTTTAGTTTGGTTTGCTTTGGGTTTTGTTGTCATTTACAAAGGAACTAAGCTATTCACATCCAGGCATGCACAAACTCTTTGCTAGGGACAACATAAACAAGAATAGACTTTATTTGGGTAATCTCTTTGTCCAGGTCTGTCTCCTCTACCACTACTCACTGAACCTCTCCCTTTCTGTTCATCTGTGAGTGTCACTCTCTATGCCCTCTATATAGGCCAGGTAATCTGAAATTCCACAAAACCCATCAGCTTGCTTTCTATCTCTTTCAGGAAAGAGAAATGGACAATGAGTGAGAGGGGTCTGGGCTTCCTCCTGAGCACAACACTATCCTAATAGATTTGTTTTCAGTTCTGTAACCAAGGTTCTGAAGAGGAAATATTCAAATTAATTCTCTTCTTTTTTCAAGGCCATTTAACACTAGAAAAGAGCTGGATTTGCAAAATCCAAATGTTGAAAGTGGTAATCTCTCAATTCCTCTTAAGACACGGGTGCCAAAGTTCTGTGTAAACCTTTCTCGTCTTCCTCCACGCTTTCCCCATGAACCCATGCATTAAATCTTAGCATGTATAAGATTTAATGCACATTTAGAGTCAACAAGGATGAGAACTGAGCATTGTTAAAGTCTGCAGCTTTGCATGGGGCATGTTGAGTTTTGGACATACACAGCAGAAATAATCTATTGTAGTCCCTCTTTCTATCTCCCATGCAAGAGTTAATCCATCTGAACACAAGGGAGTCATGTCAACCTGTGTGACTCATTCAGTTTAGTGACCTTTTCTGCTGAACCCAAGGCAGGTACTGGGTAAGAGCAGAGCTAAATAGAGTTCTGTGTAGCTGGGACACATAGGGGCTACTGTATTTGAAAGAAGTTGCTGTAGTCAGTAGGTTTTGGGTTTGGGTTTGCTTTTTGGTTTTGGGGGTAGGAGAGTGTTTTGGGTTTTCTGTTTTGTTGTATTTGCTAGATAAAGGTGCATGGGAAAATGCATTCAAACATATACATAAATGTATACAGAAGTAGCAATACAAAAATTGTTAGGTCCTTTCAAAAGTATTTACAGAATTATTTACTTAAAGCATGCAGTGCTTCTGCAACTGACATATGCTCAACATTCCCATCTCCTCCAGGGCTGAGTAATATACATATGCCTGGATATTAAATCAAATATGTATTAGAAACATGCCTTACTTAAAACTAAATACTGAAATCCCAGTGTGAGGGTTTTTCTCTTGTAGGAACCTGTAGTACAAATCACAAGAGCAATTATTTTAAAATTTATATAAGAAATGCATATCAATAACATGCTATGCATAATGAAGAATACAATTTGTTCAGTCTGGATATCTGAGCATTCTTGTTTGCTGCCAGGTGGAGAGATATGACAGTAAGCCAAGTGGGAACAATGTGTGAAGAAAGGAAATTACAGCATATATAGAAAGATATAGCTGGTGTGTTAAGAGAAACTGGAGAGGCTTATACAATTACAAGAAAAAAATCAATAGCAGGGAGTAAACTCATGAATAAAGATAAAAAATAATGAGTTTAAAATGACTGAACTAGTTACTGTTTAAATTTGTCTCAAGAGAAATGAAGATGAACCACAGGCTTCTAAGGAGTATTGAAGGGTATGACAAACATAGCTGCTGATATAACACAAATCAAATGTAGAAATGCAAAAATAATGTCAAGGATGTAAACTGTTAAGCAGCAAAAAAAAAAAAAAAGTCAGATTTAAGGATTTGCATGTCAATAAATTACAACATAAAATACACTGGTGGAAATTGTTAAGGGGAGTGTAAGCCTCTGACAAGTCCATGTAAAGAGGGGGAAATTCCCTCTCTTTACAATGAGAAGAATTGTGTGTAAATGTGAGGTTCCAAATTAACAATGATATTTCAGCATAAACTTTCCATCGTACAGCAGTGAGCAAGTTCCACTGTTTTGAAGAGTAATAACAATCACCAATAGTATTTCACTTCCTTTTATTTTCCTCTGTCTTTTTCAGATGTTTGCTCTCAGATGACCTATTTTGAAACAAGAAAGAAAAAAAAACCTATTTTTTTTTCTTTTCAACTTGGGCAAATAAATTGATTTACTCTTTATCCCAGACATTCTCAGGGTGTTGGAAGCCATTGTCTTTCTGTAATTTCAAGACAACAGTGGATGTTTCAGATGCATTCCTGAAAGGAGTCACTGCTGAAAGACTGAATTAGGGCTTTAGTAACACACTAAGGAGAAGCTAATGTCTTTTTGGGCTGTTAAACTGTGATGAGTCTGTAGGACCAGCACTCAAGGCACTTTGAAGATGCAAAGCTAAGATGATTTTCAAACGATTTTATAATTGCAACAAGTATATCTTGAATTAGTATTTTCCACTATTCATGAGTAGGTTTTCCAGGAAACTAACTTAAGCAAACCATGGAATGAAACACTGTAGTCTCTCTTAGCCCTAGCTTATTAAATATGCTTCTCTGTCCTTGGTGAGAGGAGTAAACTTTTTCTTTTATTTATTTTTTTTTTCAATTTATAGGTTATTTTGTATTTCTATTCAATTCTAGTTCCTGAAAGCATGCATCACTATAAGAACATTCATTTCCATTTAATATAAAACAATACAATTCTCACAATTTCAAAGAAATCTTCAAAGAATGAAATACATAAGCCATAAGGACTCTAAAAAGTCTCAGAATGCATGTTGTAAATGTCTTGCAATTTTATAGCCTGTGCTCAACGAATATTTGGGTTATTTGTAATGTAGAAATCACAGGGACAATGTAGTTAAGCCAGATGTGAAGAGCTAACAGGAAACCCTTCAAAACTGCAAAGCTCCTGAGAACGAAGCATTGTCTTTCAGTACTATGCATTTAGCATAGACACAGACCCAGCTGCTCTTGTATGATGTGAAGGTTTCCTCACCACAGTTTCTGAGGCAGTGAAAATAAGTTTTCCCTGATTTTCTTTTTACTTTTAAAATCAGAAAATAGAAAGTTCTTTGTAAAGTAAAACAAACTATTGATCTATGTGGACTAATATTGATTGGTTTATGTTGACAAGAGAGTGCACAGTAGAGGTGATGTCAGAGAAAGATTCAGCAGTATCTCTTTCCATTATTGCTGAGCAGGTTCACTGGCTTTAAATAAGCTTACATTTCAATAACAGTAACAATGAAATAGACCTGGTTAATTAGATTCTGGTATTCTGTTAAACCCTCTTCCCCCCAAAATTAACAAACAAACAAAAAAACACTCACAAAATCCCAACCCAACCCAAACCCAACAAAATGAAACAAACAAAATGCACACCACACCAACCCCCATCCCAGTTGTCCCTATTCAGCTTTATTACTTTTACATTTATTTTCTTTCAAGAGAAAAGAAGATTTCCACAGAGAAGGCAGTCAAATTAACACTGGTACATCTTTTTCTAAGGATTTCCTGAATAAAGCATTTTAAAAGGTTATCTTACTAAACCAGTTCAAATCAAACAGTTCTGTGTCAAACCTTCCATATAAAGTAATCCTTGATATTTCTGGCCATTGATTAGACAGGCACATGGCAAACACATGCTTATTCTCTTTCTGGATATTAGAAAACATAAGCTGAAATTCATTGATGCCTGTGATTTTCTGTCCTGAGGTAGAGATTCCCCCCATAAAGGTAATAAAAACTGAGCTAACAAACATTACTTTCATTGTCTGCTAATCACATTACAATTTGCCCCCAGAATCCATTCTTTTCTTTCTTTGTTTCTGACTGGCAGAATTACATGGCACATATATATGATATATATACATGGTTATAATATGACAGAAGGCTGGTTTTTTTTTTTCTATAGAGTGATATTTTAGTTCCATCATCTCAACATAGTTACAGTTTCACGTCTATTCTCTGTACAAAATTGTAGTTTGCAAGTCATAATTATTTCTTGGCAAAGGGTGTTCTAGCACTTACATTTTAGGCAGTTCACCCATCTCCTTAACCTAAACTGGATCAAGTTCTAATTTCATTAAACAGATGAATTTACTTCGAAAACTTATTTTTCTCAACATGTGCATGCAATTGCATTATACTGGAGTTCAATTGTCTTTTAGCGCCGTTAAAATCGATAATGCAGCAAAGGAAATAAATAACATTGTTGTAGTGATTTCGTTCTTTGTACTGGGTCAGTCTTCCAGGGAAGGTTCTGTTCTTCTGCCAAAATTACGTTATTGCCATTAATACAATGTATCTTTCACAGTTAATTCTTTGCAAATGACATGACATCGTTCAGCTTCATTGTATTTCATTAGAGATGAAAATGTAGTTTCCATAAGATAACTCTTTCTCATACAGGGAAAGAAAAAAAAAAAAAAAGTTGCTGTCCTCTTCCTGTAACTGGCAAGGAGTTTTTTGTTTCTCTATGATTTGTATCATGGCGGTATTTAGAGCCTTTCATCAAATGAAGTCTCATTGACTAGATATTATCAAGTCGAGTCAGCTAGCATACTTCTTCATTCTTCAAAAAGCTGAAAACAGAACGGACACTTCTGCTGTGGCATCAGTCAGCTCTTTGATTAATGCCATCCAATGCTCTGCTCAGTGATTAATGCCAGTCCTAGGTCTCCTCAGCTTGAGCAGTTGAACTGAAGTCTGGCTGGCAAAGCTTTCCTGCCTTGCTGTGGGGTCGCCCTGGGCTTCCAGCTTTCCAATGCCCAGGGAGCAACTGGCCTACACAACACCCTGACAGTGGACTTTTACATCAGAAGTAAAACCTCCACCCTCTCATGGGATAGATGAGCATTAAGAGATGTTTCCACCAGGAAAACATCTGATATCAGAAAAAATAGACATATCTATACTCTGGACATATTTTCATTTCATATGGGTTTGTTAGTAGACACCTAGATGCCCAGAAGCCTGCTGTGTCCTGCTGTAGCTCTTCTTGATAAGGCAGATGCACTTATGGCATAAAGGCTAGCTGAGCGAGGCTGAAATAATTTTAGTTTAGGCAGGTAGGTGATTGTACTTAGATTGCTTATTTCATATCTATGTAGCTACATGAATATTCATTTATGACTTTAAGACAGCAATAATTGCAGAAGAGTAGATCAACAACACTTCAATATAATTTTTAAAATAATCTAGATTAACAATTGCTTTCAGTCACAGAATATGAATCACAGAATGGCTTAGGTTGGAAGGGACCTTACAGATAATCTACTCCAACTTCCAAATACAACAGTATTGCCTGAACAAAGTGGCAGATTTAAAAAAAAATAAAAATTCAAGGCATTACACATCTTTTAACGCTCAGTAACTGTGAAAAGATTGTTTAATATTCAGGAGAATTAATTATCAAAATTATTCATTGGGGTTTTGGTTTCCAAGTGGTTCCTCAGCTGTTTGTTGCAGACACAATAAAATGCTGTGTTACTAGGTTGTTGAAGTCTAATGATTTTACTTTATTCTATGAAAGCCTTGATTCTTTCATTGGAAATATTTAGATGTTTAGGCAATCCACTAGCATAGCATACATTAGATATCTTCCATATTAATATATAATTTCAAATGAAAAAATATGAATACTTGAGTGGTAATTATCTTATTCATGAATATTCATGATAGTCTGGATGCTGAAGTATTCACATGAAGTGAAAAAGGAGGAATGGTAGATATGGCCAAATTTAAAATAGTTTTTGTAGAAACAGAAAAGGTTTTTCTGGAAATATTCTTCTGATATATGTCAACTTTGTTTAGCAGCTTCACAAATATGATCTTATCACAAATTTAATAATATTTCACCTTTTCCATTTTATCGGAATTGATATTTTGAAGCTCATGTTAGTATGCTCTGGTATGTAATGGATAGTGAACTTTTACTTATGGCTACCAGCTCCTCTGCAGACACCATTACATTGAAGGCCTATCAAAGCAGTAAGGAGTTCCTGCATAAGTATGTGTACAAAGGTTCAGTTTCTGAGCATGAGTGTGGAAATAGAACAGAAATCTTGTACAGGTATGGAAATATGATATAAGCAAACCAGTAATAGCAACCTGATGCAAGGTAGGATGTCCTCTTTAGATTTGCATATTCAAAATTTAATTTCCATTGAAAATGGAACTCTTGTGACTATGACTATGAAGCCTACTACATCAAGTAATAATAGTAATAGAATCTCCAAGGAGGTGGTTGAACCCACATCCCTAGATGACTTTAAAAGGCACGTAGGTGTCATGCTAAGAGACATGTTTCAGCACCAGACTTAATAGAGTTAGGTAATGGTTGCGCTTGATGATCTCAAAGGCCTTTTTCAACTGAAATGATTCTATGAGTCTATGATCATCTGAAATTGTTACAATAAGGAATGGCTTGAGAGAATCACATAAGAATATAAATCACTGAAGTCCACTGCTGGACTACCCTATGAAAGTCAAATCTTGGAGAAATCTGAAAGCTGGAATTAAAGATATTTTTGAGTTCAAAGACATTTGTGTGAAAATGGAGGCAGAAATGTGATTCTAGGACATTTCTCTATTTTCCTGTTCCTTAGCACCTCAACAAAACAAGGAGAAAAGAAAGAAAATGTGTTTCTTCTTTTTGTACTTACAGTTAAGAAAGGCATCAATAAATAAATCTAGTAGGAAGTACAACAAATTCATATCCAAGAATTCAGCAAGCTGTGCTGGGGTGACATAGAGCAGAAAGAGCAGTGTGTTTGCCTCTTTTTTTTCCTGTATCTACACGCCTTCCTTTCCAGCCTGTCGGCTTCCCATATAATATCTCTCTTTCCAGTCCTTCAATTTCCACCTTGAGACTTGAGTAGTTTGTAGTTGACTGGAGTAGAAGTAGGAAACACTCTATTCCCCTTTATGCTAGACAGGATGAAAGCCTTAACAAGAATACTTCTTTCTAATTATCCTTCCTGAAAGGGGGCTACAGATGAAGTTTTTGCCTCCACGGCAAGAACTACCTCTTACTATCCATATCTGTGTTTCAGTGGAATCTTCTTACACAGTAATTTGCAGTACAGCATCAAGGGACTACTAAGTATTCCCAGAAACTTATACCTAGAAGCAAAGATAAAATTCTCTGTTTTCAGATTTGGATATATTAACAAGACGTTAAAAATCTTGGAGTTGGCTTCGTATATTTGAGCCCAAGAGCACATTTTATGAAGCACAATGCTAAGACTGAGGGTTTCTATTTGTGTGTGTTTGTTTAAAATTGTACATCTTCTCCTCTCTAAATGCATGCTTTCACCTGGAAAACGCATTGCACTTTCATGATGCCTTATGTTGTGAATATCAAATATGCAGAACAAGGATTCAATCTACTTGTCAGTCTGGGGTTAAAGCATGTGTACACCTTTTGAAAAGTCAGCTATTGCCTTAGAGAATATATATATATATATATATATTGTTGATTTTCTCACATATGCACCATTGCACACCCTTTAGAATGCTACAACCTTTCTTGCATAAACCCACCAACTACATCTACAAAAAGCTGCATGTGCCAAACATGTTAAGAACCTTCATCATGAAGATTCCTCAAGATAATGCCTGCATGATAGGCAGTTAAATCACATTATGCAAATTGCATGCAAATATATGCACCACATACAATAATTAAAATCTTCCTAAGTACATATTTGCAAAATACAATCCATCACAGTCCACAAGGTTATACTCTACATCTTTTAAATAAATGCTGCAAAACCTCTGAAAATTGACACAAATGAAAATGACAATAATTTGACAGATAATGACATCATTTTTCAGCTTAGGTTCTTCAGAATGTCATTCATTCAAAATTATTTGCACTTGTGTAAAATACAAGAACTGTGACTTCAGGAATCGTGGATGAGAAGTGAGAAATTACATATACAATGTTATGAATGAGAACCTAGCAAGTACAGAAAATTTACTAAGAAATATGATAAAACTCTGGCAGAAAATGGCCTTGAAAATTGTTTCAAGACACTTTTTTTCAATTCCTCTCAGAAATTATCACCTTCTGTAGAACATTAAAGTTCAAACTGTGATGGGTATGTGTAGCCGTCTCAAAGGAAGCAGGATTAACTGATTAAATCTTAGCAGTTTCTTCCTGAGTCATGCTAGTACCCAAGTCCTGCCCAGGTTTGATGTGCTCTTCAATCTATAGTCCATGGCAGAATTCCAACCCACATTGATATAGAAGTAATGAGTCTAAAATCAGTAACTGCACAGTCTGGCATCAAAAGCTCCTCTTGTACCTTCTCTTGTGTGTATGTGAGATTGTCAAGGCAGTAAGCTTTTTTCTTCCCTTTGCTCTCCCAGAAGGAGATCTGGTATTCTCATGATGCTTTCCACTGATTTGCATCAGGACTGACCTGTGAAGGTCGACAGCTAGGGGAAATCTGAAGGCTAAAGCGTATTTTTCCCCAGCAGAATCCGTGGGGAAAGGAAGCAGGTACAAATCTCACAGGACCTTAGGATGCCTGCTACAAAGGACAATCAGCTTGACAAGGTGATGACTCTTCCCCACCTCCACCTATGCCAGCAGGAACAAAAACACTGGCCTAAAAAACCCCTTTCTTTCTTTCAACTAACAGGATTTAGTGAATTCGATTCTTCTGGTTTTAAGAAGATCAGTCAGTGCTCAGCAAGCCTTGGGTTATAGCATGAAAGCATACAACCTTTCAGATGAGTCTTGCCATCAGAGAGATCTGTAGCCATGGAACTAATCCCCTAAGATTGTCAGGACTTGTCACACATGTAGAAGTAAAACTAGGCCTTTGAAGAATTAATGTTTTGGCAGCTGAGGAAAGCTCTCCCATCTTTCAATGCAAGTATGTAGTATTGATGTGTTAGCAGAATTAATGAGTAAAAATGGTCTTTTTTCTCATACTTGAAATAATACTCATTAACAGTAATGATCAGCACCTTTCAGCTGACGTTGGTGACCAGTGGGCTTGACTCATAATATATAAATCTAAGGAGGAAAGTCACTTTGTCGATTGCTGACTTGTGAATATTGGACAGCTTTAATTTTGTTTACATGGCATCTTTCTGAGGGAGCTGTTTCACAGACAATGGAAATATTTGATACATTTCCTTCTTGCCAGATAATAGGTCCATAATAAAATAATTATGTATTTTCTTGACTGGAGATAAGGATGGCATAATAAAGTATTTTTGTGCTGGTTTGAGACTAATCTGGGTCATTTTACAAAGTGTGGGGGGGTGGGGAACTCCCAAACCTTCACAATTTTTTTAAAATGTCTACTTCAAAAGGAGAATAATTAAGCAGCTACAGTTACAGTACTTGCAAATTTTGCTGGGCCTGATTCTGCCACCTGTACCCATATCAAGTAGCAACACCGATGGTTTTTTTTGTTTCGGGTGGAGCTGCCTATGAAATGATTCCCCCTGCTACATTGCTGCTTTCTGGGTTGGCCTTCTGCTGAGCTTTGAGTTTCTGTCTGTTCTGTCAGAAGATGAGGCAGTAGGTTGTCACAGCTGTATAGCTCCTGCATGCAGGCAAGACAATCCATGCTGCATTTTCCAGTGGGGTGCTGTCAGAAAATACTTTTTAAAAAGGAGAATATTGAATTTACAGGCTTCACCATCTCTGGAAACAAGAGCACTGGTGTTTATCAGAATCGAATTACAGATTACTCAAACTCCACTTACCACTTCTTAGGGGCTCGTAGCATTTTGAAACGTCTCTAAACAAACAGTGTTTGAGCCTCTAAATAAGCAGTTTGACCACCACACAGAAATGTGGTTTTGCAAGAAGCACTTTCCAATTGAAGTATTTAGCCTTTTATTTATATAATTGAGTATATAACAATTTTCCTTAAAAGTAAAGCTGTTATGTATTACAAATGCCATGGCACTTTATTGAATATTGAATTCTTCGAGTGCCACTGCTCTCCTATTTAAACCTATTATAAATTTAGCATAACTACAGGCCAGCTCACAGCCTTGAGAGCAATAATAAGAAGGCACTTTGAAGCATGCTCTGCAGGGATATATGTCGACGTGGCAAGTGAGGTAGAATGACACAGGCTTTAGATTCGTGGAAATGACAGAAAAGCAAGAATATAGACTCTGATCCCTTTTGTGCGACAGTTGTGGTCACCTGAAATCCTACCTGAGTAGGATGTCTTCAGGGAAGCTCTGTGAATCCTGAAAGTTTGGGAGTGATTTTCCTCAGTTTACATAGGTAGATGTAATTCTACCTATTTTTCAATGTGGATAAAAATATCCACTAGCACAGGAACAGAGCCTAGGCAGGGGGGGAATTATTTAAATATTATTGATCTATTTGGATTTATAGTGACCTGAACATCTACCATAGGTTGAAGGATTCTTCCAAAAATAACCCATTTAGCATTTATAAAAGGCTTTTTGCTCTTAATTTCTTTTATATATTTTATGACTTGGCCAATGCAGAATAAAAATAACCTTATAACAAATGCAAGCTTCTTAATGCAAAGGGAGTTGACGAAACTGCCAGTGATGTCATTCTCCACAGAGTCGTCTACATCAGTTAGCCTCTGCAGCTTTCATACGTTTGAGTCTTAGAGGGGTGCAGGGATCAAACTGCCAGTCAGTGTCCTTGACTGGCAAATGTGTTCGGTGTTGTTTACCTGTGAAGGATGGTACCTCCTACAATAATCACTGGGCAAGCTGTCTTCATACACAACATCATGGGTTTGGGTTTTATGTTTACTTATTTGTAAAAAGCATCTGCAATAGGAATGCTGTAAGTGCTGTGCAGGAAAGCAGAGGCAAGCTGCTGCTGTGTAGTTTAAGAGTTAAGTCCTGAGGAGATGAAAATAGAAAGCCTGATTGCTGGTTGTCTCATCAGCTCTTGTGAAAAGCAGTTGACAGTGTTCGTGTTTGGAAGAGGAGAGGAAATTGGAAATCCATTACGTTTCTCCTGGTATTTCAGACACAGGAATATATATGTCTGCAGTTCAGAAAATGCAAGGAGGCTGAAGTGCTGAAGCCACAATTCAGAAATGTCCACTGTCACACATTAGCAAAATAGTTAACTGGCTAAAAAAAAACAAATTCATTTCTCCAAACTGCAGTTTGTGATAATGGGAATCAGGACTTCTGTAGCTAAAAGGAGCAACTCTGGGCTCTTTTCCCTTTCTGCTTTATTTTTGGTTGTGACTGAAAAATGAAATTTGGATTTGGCATCTTGAATATCAGTCACTAGGCAGGGACTTGAACCAAGGGTAGCTTGGAGAATATCGGTGATCATTTTGATTGGGATAAACACCACTAAACTGTAGCAAAAGCAATTCTTTTTTCTCCTAAAAGCTAACGGAGTGGTTGCTGACACCCACACACTTGTCCTTTCCTCACTCTTTAAACTCGCTCTTTAAACTCTTCACACTTTAAACCCTCTCACAGAACTTCAGATCAACTGTTGCACAAAATACTCAGCACATTTCAAAGCCAACTGTCACAGAAAACCTATGAAGGACACTCATTAGGAAGGTAGTTCAAATGATGGATACTAAGCCACCTTCTGAAATCTGCACTAAAAACACACATAAAGATTTGCAAAAAATGCCAGGTGTGGTGCTTCTTGCAATATAATGGGATAAAAAAAAATAAAGCAAGTGGTCAGTACAGAAGCACAGTATACCCTGCCTTTTAAAATGAGATTTCATTTTTCCAGTGAATCAGCTATTGTTCTTGTGATTCTGTCACAGACACGAACACTCTTATCTGGGCTTTAGTATCTGGCTGCTGGTCAGCATTAGCAATGTCAATATTTTAACATTGCCTTTTGAAACATTATCCATTTATTCGCAGGATGCACAGTGGTCAGAAAATGCCTTTTTTCCTCCCTATTTTTTAAAAGTAAATATATATAAGCAGTGAAAAGAAATATAGGCAGAGATTTTAACACAGTCTTACATCTCTGATAAACCTCCAATGACTGCATGGTCTCCTTAGGGCACTTGGCAGCACAGTCAGCCTGCAGCTACCAGGATGGCAGGGATGCCCTAAGAGACCAGAGAACACCTTTTTGCTCCCTTGACTTTACTGAAAGTAAAGCAAAACTGCTATATGGACTTCAATGTGTATTAACCTTTTTTTTTTTTTTTTTTTCTTTTTTTTTTTGTTGTTTTTGT
>VWZE01002715.1:171332-199234 GCA_013396675.1 Eubucco bourcierii | reverse complement strand
GGTGACCTCATTGCTGTCTATAACTACCTGAAAGGAGATTTTAGCCAGGTGTGGGCTGGTCTCTTCTCCCAGAGAACCAGCAACAGAATGAGAGGACACAGTCTCAAGTTGTGTTGGGGGAGGTATAGGCTGGATATTAGGAGGAAGTTCTTGGCAGAGAGAATGATTTGCATTGGAATGGGCTGCCCAGGGAGGTGGTGGAGTCACTGTCCCTGGAGGTGTTCAAGAAAACACTGGATGATCTTGGAGGTCTCTTCCAGCCTGGTTGGTTCTATGATTCTATGAAATACTTAGAGGGTGGATGTCAGGGACATGAGGCCAATCTTTTTCCATTAGTTTCAAGAGACAGGGCAAGAGGTAATGTGCACAAAGTTGAACATAGGAAGTTCCATCTAAATATGAGGAGGAACTTCTTACATTAGAGGTTAGTGGCACACCGGAACAGGCTGCCCAGAGGGGTGGTTGAGTTTACATCTCCGGAGTCAGTCAACACCTACTGGGACATGGTCCTGTGCAACCTGCTTAGGTGAACCTGCTGTGGTGGTGGGGGAGATTGAACTAGACAATCTGGAGAGGTCCCTTCCAACCCCATCAGTCTGTGATTCTGTGATTTATCATTGTAATTCTTCAGTGTTTATGAGCAGATACTGGGTTTCAGTTTTCTAGCAAACTTTTTCCAGGATTTAGAATAGATGACCAGCTTGCTCACGTTCCTCATGCTTGAAGTACAAGGTGGTGTACTGATGCACTAACTCTACTGTAACTAGAACAGTAGAATAAGAGTTTAAATATAGGCATAAGCTATGAGGTTTTGTGAATCAAGACGTTCCAGCTTCAGAATTCAGATAGCTAAAAATTTCAAGGGATGTCAAGCCATTTTTTATCTAAGATTTCCAGACAATACAAATCAAGCATGCAACACATCACTAATTTTATGCTTTTTTTTTTTTTTTTTTTCATCCCATATGTGATTAAAATACAAACAGTTTTGTGGGCTGGTATGTGCAGATGTCATAATCCTTCCTCATGTGACCTCACAGCAGAAATATGTCAGCTCTTCGCTGCCAAATCTTCTGCTCTAAAGCTTCCCCATTATGTCTCAGACACAGTTCATCATTTTTAGCTATATTCTACCCTTTTACTCTCTTGAGATGCAGTTGTTCTCACTGGTTTTAGTTTGTTTTGTTTGTTGGGGTTTTTTTGCATTCACCCCTAAGTGTTTAATTTATCCACAATAAAGCCAAGCATACCATTACCATCTATGGAGCCCTCTCCTTACTTGATTTTTAATTCTGTCTTCAAGATGTTGTTCTGTGGTCAAAGATACATGAGCTTATTTCCCTTTCCATAGTGAAGAGGGAAGTGTCTGGCCTTCTCCAGAGCAGATCTGTGAAATGTTTGCATGTTCCAACTGCCTGTGGCATATCCACTTGCATGCTATTCTTTCATGAGGGAAGCTGGTACTAATTCAATCCACAAAAGAGAAAGAAGAAAACAAAGTATGTTTCTAAACTGTTCAGGCAATAGTACTTAAAGCAGACTCTAGTTTTATGTGAAGTCTGTACTCCATACAGTGATAAAGGACAGAGACTGCTTATTTAACTTTAGTCTTCCAGTAACAGGGAGGTGAGCATTGAACTTCAGTTCAGGAGCAGGCCCTGTAAAGTGATTGCAACCTCTTCTTCACACTATCAACCCTGTAATAAGCTGGAGACCAGAATTCAGTCTGAAATCCTTATAGCTATCTTGAACTTAGATGTGCTGAGAGATATTTGAGTCTATTATAGGCTCCCACAATAGTTGTTTTGGATAAAACCAGTGTTGTGGAAGGCTAATGGGCCTATTGGATGTCCTGGCTTGCCCCAACCTTCTGCTCATGGGGGAAGCAAGGGCAGGAGGAAAACAAAGGCTTGGGCCATTATGTCCCCTCCCAAAGTGATAAACAGGTACCCACAGGTGTTTAAGTACTTGTTAGTGTCTTGTCCAAATAAGGGTAAGTAAGTCCTGGTTTCACCTAATATGGTCATTCTGATTGGTGAATCTCAGTGGCCAAAGGAGCCATCACACTCAGGTAAATAATATAAATGGAGCTAAGTTGCAAGCAGCTGTGCTGACTCTGCCTCACGGACCTGCTTGTGCCTCACTGCTCTACCTCAATGTATGCTGCTCTGCTTACGTTCTGCTCTGCCTCACTGCTCTCAGGTTGGATAACGCGTTTTGCTCTGCATTGTGCTTCAGACCAGCTTAGCCCTGATGTTTTGGGCTTGAACTACCTGGAAATTTAAAGTGCCTCAAGTTTACCAGGAGAAGGCATTAAGTGCCTCACAACATGGTGGAAAGTGCTACCAACATTGTGCTCTCTGCACTACTGCAAGAGATCCTGCCTGTATCTCTGCAAACCTCCATGCCAAGAGAAATCAGGATCAGGTCAGAGATCATCTGCTCTTTTCTAGCACCCTGCTAGAGCCTAGGAAGATCTAGAAACCTCTCAACAGCTATCAAGACACCAAGCAGTTCCAACACTGCCATAAAGGAGCCAGGGACTGTCTTGAAATTCCTACTGCACTGGCATGAGTAGCACAGACATTCCCTTGGACTCTGGGCAGCCTTTTATTTGTAAGTGGAGCGAATCTATTTTGTGGCAAACCGTTTCCAATTTTCTGAGTCTTCTAAATGAATGAATTGCCCCTAAGCATCCTTGTGAAGATTTTCCTGACTGAATTAGAACCCAAATTTAACTAACTTGTACATAGTTTGTGGGTGGGGCTTTTGGAAAGACAATAACTACATATTTTATAATTCCTGCCTCATTAAATGCCCCAACTAAATCAAACAGTAAATTCTTTGCAACCTTTCCAAACTTCTCAATGATTTTCTTATCATTTTTTATGGAAGAAATAACAGTTTAATTTCATCTTAAAAGCAGATGGGAGTGAAAATTTAAACTTTATCCAGTTTCTGAAGGGAACCAGTCCTTAATTGTTTTTTGCACTTCAGTCTACAAGCTTCACCTGTTTTGCTCAGAAGCTCCAGGCAGCAATAGAAGTATAGCTGTTGCTTAGTTTCATGCCTATATTTAATGTAGGTAAGAAGGCAGTGGTTAGAGACATTGCTCATGCCAAGAACGGATATAATTATTTATTCAATTGCCAATAAGCACTTTGGACTTGATTCTTGGTTCAAATTTTACAGCAGCATACCTTCAGTGGAATTACACTGACTTAGGAGTCCACATGACACAGCAAAAATCAATTCTTTCATTTGCAACAGGACCTAAATTCAATTACAGGTATATATGTGTATAATTTTTCTTTCCTGGTAAAGAATAACAAAACATCCCCTAACTGATAAGTAAAACTAGTTGCCAGAGCACCAAAGAGCTACTCCCAGTGGGCTCTTGCATTTGAGGTGATCTTTAAAGTACCCACCATTTCTTAGCTGGTATTATGAAACAGTAATACAGGAAGAAAAATAAGCAGACTACTGTTTCACTTTTGTCTAATTACTCTGGCAGATGAAGGTGTGAAATGATTAGCCAGTAACATATGGGCTTGATCTTGGAGAAGTTCCCAGTGAGAATTCTTTCTATTCCAGGCATATTTTACCATTTCATTTAAGGGCATTAATCCATGGGTGAGCCTCTGCCTGCCACTTATCACTTGATTTCTTGTGCTTATGAGGATATTCCTAATCTTACCAATTCTTTCTTCTGCTTACTTGAAAGAGTGTAAATAACCCCTTGGCCTGATGCTGAGGACATTGGAGGGTGGGAAACCATATTGCTATGTGGAGCCTGATCTTCACCTGACTGCCATCAGATTTAGAATTTACTGTTTGGGTAGAATAAGAAGCTTAACGATGCTGATCATATCTGTCCTATAATGAAAAGAAGATGTCCTTTTCTTCCTCACAGAAACATATTTTTCAGTGCTGTGAATGGGGATACTGTTTTTACTTGAGCACTGAAATAGCATTTCAACTTGCCAAATACAGGCAGTGTAGAGGGGAACACCCACACAAACACCATTTTTCCACTTCTACTTTAGTTGCAACATTCCCCAGTTCACTATATTAAACTTGTATTTAAGGTGCCTAAAATACTTGCATTAAAACAAGCAAGTGTGTATTCTCTTCATCCAGCTAGTCGAGATCACGATTCAGAATCGCATCATTTTGTATAATAATGCACAACTTTGTGTGCGTTCATTCATTTAATCCCCTGGCACTCTACTTGTGCTTACAGAAGCTCTGTAGCCAACAGATAACAATGTGCAGAGTAAAGAGACAGGGTTTCAGTTTTCAAATGCAGGAAACTTAATCCCTAATCTGGATGCTCCAAATTGCCACTTAGACATGTAAATGTCAATTTTATGCACCTAAGTGCCAATTTGAGTGTCCAAATGCATGACTAGGACATCACATTAAGGCACCCATTGGGTTATATTGCTTGTTTTATCTATATGAGTGCACATTATGCACTGTAAGCAATTATGCTCTGTTCCATACAAGTAAATCAATTCATTCAAGTAGCTTCCCAAAAGAAAATTGTTTTAGCAGAGCAGAAAATATTAAAAACAAGTAGCTGCTCATGTGTCAGTGTCACACTCACCTAGCTGGCCCATTCACTCCCCATCAGCATCATGGAAATTGCCAATGCCTGAGAGCCTCCATTTACTGCAATTTCTAAAAAGTGTCTTTATCTAAGAACGGCCATTCAGGAGCCCCATTCCTGCTGCTGCATTGCAGTCTCTCTGCTGTGATCCCTGCCATCAGCTGATTATTGGGGGGCACTTATGATCAGGTAAGGCAGGGGCTGAGTTGTGCCTCAGACAGGCAGGAAGCCTGCACTGTTGGGGAATGAAGGCATTGCTCACTCCACACATTTCGGGGCACTAATGGACATCTTAAAATAGGATTCTGGGTGTCGTTGCATCCATTCTCTCCTTCAAAACAGTGTTTAAGTGGCCTTGGGGAAATGAGACTAAATAATGTCCACCATGCTTTTCCATGAGACGCCTTAAAGTGCTGCAGACAGACAGACACAGGTAGAGGCCTCCTTAACCCCAGCCTTTTCTAAGCAACAATGTCTTCTATCTCTTTCACATCACAGCAGAGACTGTAAAATGAGACGTAATTTGCTGCTTTAAGAGAATAAAGAAAAGAGCATCCAAAAACTGGCAGCTCGTTTTCTTCCCAGGCAAAAACTATAAAGTGTTTTTCATATTTTTTTATATTCAAAAGTGAAATATTCTTTACTCTTTGCTTCACTGAAATGTCTGTTTCAAAATTTTGGAGGAAAGAAAAGAAAGACCTTGAAATTACCCCTGAAAAAAATTCATACTGTTTGGGAATTTATCTGAGTTTAATAGATTTCCTTTGTCTCAGCGGCTTCCTGTAACATACCATTGTCAAAGCTCCACTCACATAGACACCCTCACAGAGGGTCACACATTCTTTTCCTGTGTAAGCAGGGTTTGGGAAGGCTGCAAAAATAGGAGACCTCAGCCCACTTTTGGTTTCTCCTGAGCTTCCATAGATGCTTTGAAAACCAAAATCACATTTGGCTAAAAGTTCTTGCAGTTCATTGTGCTTACATCCACGATGCTCCATCTCTCACAGAGCAGACCTAGCCAAAATTCACTCTAATTTCCTATTGCATTATGACTGTGGATCTGGTCTTGGAAAAGAACCACATATACTGTAAAGTTACTCCTATGCTGAATAAAGTGAGAAAATGAGACAAACAAGAGGCTGACTGGAATCCCTCACAGAGAAACCATCACAGAACTATTTAAGTCCCCATTGATGAAAGAAAACTACAGTCCAGTAGTAGCACAGTAATGATCTCAGTACATTTTTGGTGAGGAGAACCATGACAATCAGCAACCCTTCATAATTTATTTCCCAGGACCCTTCAACAAAATACAGACAAACCCAAGCCCATACAGAGCAGTTATAGATGCACACGTGTGGTTGTTTGCTATCTGCAAGGGATATAAGAGAATAAATGCATATAGTATTAAGGAATCAAATTTCATGTAAATGTATCACAGTATCACCAAGGTTGGAAGAGACCTCANCCCTTCGGGTAGTTGTAGACAGCAAGAAGGTCTCCCCTGAGCCTCCTCTTCTGCTGGCTAACCAATCCCAGCTCCCTCAACCTCTCTTCATAGGACTTGTGCTCAAGGCCTCTCACCAGCCTTGTTGCCCTTCTCTGGACATGTTCAAGTACCTCAATGTTCTTCTTTAAATTGAGGGGCCCAGAACTGGACACAGGACTCCAGGTGTGGCCTAACCAGTGCAGAGTATACAGGGGGAGAATGACCTCCCTGCTCCTGTTGGCCACACTATTCCTGCTGCAGACCAGGATGCCATTGGCCTTCTTGGCCACCTGTGCACACTGCTGGCTCGTGTTTAGGTGGGTGTCAATTGGCACCCCCAGATCCCTTTCTGTTTGGCTGCTCTCCAGCCACTTCGACCCCAGCCTGTAGCTCTGCATGGAGTTGTTGTGGCCAAAGTGCAGCACCCAGCACTTGAGTTTGTTGAATGTCATCCCCTTGGACTCTGCCCATCTGTCCAGGTGGTCGAGGTCCAGTCAATAAGTCTTTTCATCACAATCATGGGCTGATTTGAATCTACTGATGATATTCAATACCATGCTGCAAAATGAAAGTGCTCAATGAAAGAAAGTATCATGGGGCTTGAAGTTCAGACAGTAATATGAGAAACTTTCTGTTCCAATTGCTGCTTCTGGGTTTGGGAAGTTGGTCTTTGTTACAAATTATGCAAAATTAATAAGCAATATTATTTTTTATACCAAGGCAAATATTGTTAATAACTATGAAAATTTTTAATTAATATTAAATCTCATCAGAAAACTTATTTACAATGTTTGAAACACATGGTTTGGATATTTATACACACAGGGAACAGGCAACCTAGAACACTTAAGAAATAACTAGCAAATACAGACATTAAACTCAGAACTGGAAAGAGGTTCTTAGTTTCAGTTTTACCACTTGCCCACTAAGGGACTAGAGAGGCTCCTTTCTGCTAAGGCTGAAGGCACAATAGAATGTAATTACAGAATTTCTTACAAAGAGGCTTTGAATGTTTACTTACAAAATAGTATCAGACAGTACCCAAACACTTGAAGGGAGTTCTGTCGGCGTCTTGAAAGTTGTTGCAGGCAGAGCAGAGCAGGCAAAAGCAGCACAGGCGTGTGGCAAAAGCCTGTTTATTGTTTGCCCAAATGTAATGGCACCTTGGGCCACAGAGATTCACCAATAAGAATGGCGCTTTGCCAAACCTGACCATACTAGTTGAAGTCAGGAGCTTGTTTTCCATTATTTGGGAAGAACAAGTCTGGGCAAGTCTTGGACTCTCAAAGTGGGTGTCTCCAAGCCTTTTGTCTTCTCCCTGTGCTCTGCTTTCCCTGCCCCAGCAGAGGAAAGGGGACCATGGGATCATGCTTGGGCAAGCCAGGACATGTATCTTCCACAACAGTCTTCTCTGCTGGGTGGGCTACTGCATGCTTGGGTGGGGTAAACCACTTTATTGCTGGACGCTGCTTCTGCTTTTGCATTTTGCTGCACATTTTCTGCAAACAGGCTAAGGCAATTGTGCATTCGATTATCTCAGTAAAATTTTGTATCTCAATTAGGTTTTTGGTGGGTTTTTTGGTTACTTTGCCTCCAGCCTGTGAGGGGGGACAGAGGGAATTGTGGGAAAAGGCTGTGTTAACTCAGGACAATCACCTAATTTTAATTTCACTTTATATCAAGTCAAAAGGTAGAGATAACAAGCAAACTACCGTTCCCAAGCCCTGCTTTAATTTCCATCAGAGATTCAGGATCTTTGCTCATTAAAATTGTTTTCCTTTCATGTGCTCCTGCAATCCACACACAGGATCAATACAGTACAAGTTATGTGACCTATCAGAACAAACAGTTCAAACTCTCATTATCAGACATTTGTGCCAACCAATTTTTTAGATCAATATTCCATGAAATACTTGCAAAACACTCCAGAGATATTTTAATTTTATTATGGAAACTTTTTCTAAATATATTGGAATATATTTATCCAGGAGCCTATTCTCTACCAAACATTTACATTAATGTCTAATATAGAACTGTTTCAAGAATCTTCAAACTTAAAGTAAATGGGCATCATCCCTCAGAACTCTTTTTCTGTAAAGTTGTATTACTCTCAGATTAACTCTGAGCACTTAGAAACAGAGGTCTGCATTTCTATAAATTCAATTTAGTGTCTAGGTTTAACCAACAAGGTTTATATTGGCTCTTCATGAAGAAATTTAAGAATGTTACAATGTATCACAGTATCACAGTATCACCAAGGTTGGAAGAGACCTCAAAGATCATCAAGTCTAACCCGTTACCACAGACTTCAAGACTAGACCATGGCACCAAGTGCCACATCCAGACCCGCCTTGAACACCTCCAGGGACAGTGACTCCACCACCTCCCTGGGCAGCCCATTCCAGCAGTGAATGACTCTCTCAGGGAAGAACTTTCACCTCACCTCCAGCCTAAACTTCCCCTGGCACAGCTTGAGACTGTGTCCTTTTGTTCTGGTGCTGGTTGCCTGAGAGAAGAAAGCAACATCCCCCTGGCTACAACCACCCTTCAGGTACTTGTAGACAGCAAGAAGGTCTCCTCTGATCCTCCTCTTCTCCAGGCTAAACAATCCCAGCTCCCTCAGCTTCTCTTCATAGGGTTTGTGCTCGAGGCCTCTCACCAGCCTCGTTGCCCTTCTCTGGACACGTTCAAGCACCTCAATGTCCTTCTTAAATTGAGGGGCCCAGAACTGGACACAGGACTCAAGGTGTGGCCTAACCAGTGCAGAGTCTGACAGTTTTGCTTAAGCGCTGCAGACAGTTTGGTAGTTCCTCTTATTTCTGCAGAGCTTGGAAAACGATGAACACTAGTAGGAAGATGAAACATAAAATTAATATTACAATGTTTTTCAGTAATCTTGAGGTAAACAGGCAGTGAGAGTTTTTAGAGATAAGTAGTATGGAATTACACTTGGAACATACAAGAGGAGGTTTTCAAATACACAAATGAAAGTCTGTCCACGTCTGAGGGGCTAGAGTCACTTTTCCCTTTGGTGAAAACAGATTACCTGTTAACTTGTTCAAAACCAAAAATTAGTCACTGGTTAAATTAAATTAAACTCACTTGAAATGGAATTAAAATTATGGAAATCTGCTGAATATAGTTTTTGTTACAATTAGAGTAGCTCTACAAAAATTAATGAAATGCTCCATCTTAATCAAGTCATAGTCCTGTCAGCATCCCTCTCTGTCATTCTATATTGTCATCTAAATAGCTAATCTTTCCATTTTCCTTGCCACAGTCTCTCCCTGTTCTATCAGCAAGCACTGGTTTGCCTCCAAGTTCCACAAGAGTTAACTGAACAGTTAGGAAAGCCAACCAATTTAGGTTTCCTGTGGCTGAAAGAAAACAGATAAACTCTTCAGGAAAGAAAACATGCAAAGAATCTTGCATACCACTTTTATAAAACTGTGGGAGATAGAAATTAAAACAACCTCTTAGGTAAACTAGCTCATCTTTCCATTAGGGCAGACTAGTTTCTAAGAAACAGAAAGGGATCTGGGGGTGCTGATTGACACCCGCCTAAACATGAGCCAGCAGTGTGCACAGGTGGCCAAGAAGGCCAATGGCATCCTGGCCTGCATCAGGAATAGCATGGCCAGCAGGAGCAGGGAAATCATCTTCCCCCTGTACTCTGCACTGGTTAGGCCACACCTGGAGTACTGGGTCCAGTTCTGGGCCCCTCAATTTAAGAAGGACATTGAGGTGCTTGAGTCTGTCCAGAGAAGGGCAATGAGGTTGGTGAGAGGCTTCGAGCACAGCCCTATGAAGAGAGGTTGAGGGAGCTGGGATTGTTTAGCCTGGAGAAGAGGAGGGTCAGGGGAGACCTTCTTGATGTCTACAAGTACCTGAAGGGTGGTTGTAGCCAGGAGGAGGTTGCTTTCTTCTCTCAGGCAACCAGCACCAGAACAAGAGGACACAGTCCCAAGCTGTGCCAGGGGAAGTTTAGGCTGGAGGTGAGGAGAAAGTTCTTCCCTGAGAGAGTCATAGGCTACTGGAATGGGCTGCCCAGGGAGGTGGTGGAGTCACTGTCCCTGGAGGTGTTCAAGGCGGGTTTGGATGTGGCACTTGGTGCCATGGTCTAGTCTTGAGGTCTGAGGTATCGGGTTGGACTTGATGATCTTTGAGGTCTCTTCCAACCTTGGTGATACTGTGATATTTTAACTAAACTAGCTGTAAGAATTGCAAGTAATGAGGCTTTCATAATGTTGCAAATTTATTCTGATTACTTAGTTCATAAACCATATCCACAAACACTTCTTAATTTATCTATTTAAAAAAATTTCCCCTTGTTCTAAAAACTATAAATAATAATTATAATATTAGATACCAGAAAACAAGCTGTGTGAAATCTATACATTGTGTTGAGTGACAACATGCTTTCAAATGTGAGCATAGAAGATTTCCAAGATATCCATCAACATATGTCACACCTCATAGAATCTTTAGCTTTGCCCTCAGTGAATACCATTAGCTTATTCAGAAGCAGCTTTAGCAAGAGAGAACCAATTGCATGAATGATCCAATTAACTTGAATCTCTCTAGGTTTCTGTAGGAAACAAATCTGCCCTGACCTGCCTCCAAGATACATGTGTAAATGTAGACCTACAACCGTGCTGGCAACATATTTTCTAAGTTATATTTATCTCCAAGATAGAAAATTGGTATTCTCTTTCAACTACTAGAGTAAGGGAAAGATGCTCGAGTGAGGGAGAGTCTTTCCAACAAATGGAATAGATGCTTTAAACTTTCCTCCCAACATTCCAAGAAGAAACATTTTTAAACTGTTAGCTGAAATTTAATTAGAAATTGTAAAATATGAAACTACAATTCCAGCAACTTTTGGAAATGTTTTGGTGCTTTACTGTCAGAGAAGCAAAGCAAAAAATGAAACAGGGTTCTTAGCAAGGGGCCAGTCTGTCAACTGAGACAGGTAGAACTCAAAAAGGACTCCTTAATCTCACAAAAGTGAACCAGATGGACAGTCTTTGCTCTTCATGTAACAAATACACNAAAAAAAAAAAAAAAAAAAAAAAAAAAAAAGACAGGGAATGGAGGTGAATTACCTAACAGAGGTACCCTGTGTATGTGCTAACAAACCTAGCCAGGTTGCTCCTTAAAGTCTGGCCATAGCTGCTGCAGGGTGCAACCACCACTTTGGGAAACACTATCTTTTGTTTTTTTTAATCAGCAGCAGTTTTGCTCTTAAACTATATGAACAGTTAGTGCCATTAATCAGGAGGACTTGCAGAAATGAATGAGCAGCCAAACAGTTCTTTTTTTCACAGAAATATTATGAAAAATATATCCTGAGAAAGATGCCTGGATATTGTCACAGTGGGAATCACAGCATAGTACTACAACAAACCCTGCAAGTGGTGACTGCCTACATTATACTCATTAGGCAGTGTTGACGTGACACTTCTTTCTCTTACCTGCAACCTGCTTCATTTATTTAAACTTTGAGCACAGACTGCTCTTTACTTTATGCTTAGATTTACTATTTTTGTGTACTGACCTAGGCAGGATTCCCTAGACATCATTCTCACACAGCTAAAGGATGTCAAAACCAAGAAAATATTGCAGCCACCACATGGTCCCTCCAAAAAAATCCAACCTACCTGGTTTGTCAGAATTACTATGTTAGCATGAAGTCCCAAAGGTCTTTCCTTATTATAAAACTTTTTTGTTTGTTTGTTTGTTTTTGGTAATGAAAATGACAAAAATCTGTCTCAAAGGAAGTGGTGAAGACTCCCTTAGACATGACAACAGCTGCACTGCGCTAAAAAGTGAAAAGGACCAAGTTGCTCGTTTATACTGCTCTTATTCACTCTACTCCAAAAGACATGTACTGATAGCAACTCTGGTAGACCCAGAGACACAGGGATTGTTCAACAGAAATTCTTCAGAACTGAGTTTTCTCAGTAAGGGTCATGTGCAAACAGATGACTCAAGTCTTCCATAGTCACAGGAGAGGGCCAAATCAGACATCATACTTACTGCACATTATACTTTTCTATACCAGAGGATACAACAGATTTATTAAGGAGCATTCATTTTTGCAGTGTCACATAGGCTAAACTTTTCAGCTGCACTCAGTCTTCCTTTTTAGAGACAGGATTTCATCTTCAGACACTGTATCTGCAATTTTGTGCCAATAGAAGTAAAAAAAAAAACAAAAAAAAAACTACTTGCTTTGTAGGTACAATCAACCAGGACAGCTGGACACCAACTCTATTAACTTATTTTGTTTATTTTCAGTATGGGTTCCAAGAAATGCCTCTCAAAATGTCTCAAGGAGATTTGGTCAGGCCTATTATCAGTTATTTCCACCTTTTCCATCACTGTGATATCTCTGCTGGTTTTCCCAATTTTCTTTTTACCTTTCCTTCAACGTCTTGTTTTTCTCTTTTATTTTTTCCTGTCAAGAAATATTTTTTTCTTTTTTAAGGGCTATCTCATTGAGCACTTGGTCCAAAATGTTAAAACACATCTCCTTTTTCATCACAGAGGTACAAGAATAGACATATACTATTGTATCCCTTAAATGTTACTCTGAATCTGAAAAATGTTACATGGGCATACAAACTTTGTTCCAACATATCCTAGTGATTTTTCCCCTTTTTATGTATTAAATTGATTTGTTGTGCTTCAAAGATATGATTACAAACCCCTGAAAACCAACCAGTGAATATCAGTAATTTGAATCTATGAAGCACATCAATCAATATATTCACTCTGAAACCCCTGTGACATGCTCATAACAATGCTTCATTTTTATCAGTTTCCTTCCAGATCAATATTTATAGTATCATTCAAACATTCATTATCATAGAATAGTAATGCTTGAGAAATTCAGAGCCTGCTTTTAACTGCCTGTAGGTCTCAGGGAGTTTTAGTGTTTGCTGTGCTTAGAGTTCAAACTGAAAAGTCATGATCTTTTCAACATAAACCAACTGAAGAGCTTCCTGAATCAAGGTAGTAAACCCTTTTCTCATAGTTTCAATCATCATGTTCAGGTTGGGTTCCTCCATGGTGCTGATGGGGAAGGAGAGACTGCACAGCTATCCAGCTCTTCCCCACCACATCTGCATTTTGTGTTCCTCTACCACAACTCACTTCAGGCCTTAAAGAGTGCTGAACCTAGACACTGCTTGTCTAATCTCAGTTATTGTCTTCTTCCCTTTATTCTCCTACATCTTAGGATCTTAAAACCACTTTTAGCTATTAAATAGCCATTGTAGAATTCATTCTAATGACAGTCCTTCTGCATACTACAAACATGAGGGGACAGGGAGAGTGATACAGAGTTTCAATCTTTCCCCATCTCTCTTTATAGCCACTGCTATAATGCCATGACCTCCTTACTCTCTCTCCCTGCTCACAGTGGAGATTTGGCTCCGGTATATGCAGGGGAGCTTCACCTTTGTGAGTTCTGCTCTAAATTCTCATTAGAAACACCTTTTTTTTTTTTTTTTTTTTTTTCACATTGTCTGCATGCAAAACTCCTGGCAGTCCCAGTAGGAAAATTTAAACACTGGCAAAGTTGTGGCACAGGATCTAACAAGAGAAAGTGCCAGACAACCTCAATAGGATGTGCTACCAGCCTCATCTCTAACACATCTTTCTGTTTATTGAGTAGGTAATGTATAATTGTGCTGAGAGATTCAGTCTGCTAACTAGCCAGGGCTGTCAGAACTTGGCTGTCTGCAGAGTTGATGGAAGGAGGATCACAATAATTTCTAAATGTGACTGATAATCTGGTTTACATTTTTTCACATTGTTAACTCAGGACATTGGGATTTCTGGCTTGTAGGGAATGGATAATGTTTCTGTTACTTTTGCTTGGTTTTAAATCAGTTCTTAACAGTGGGTTTGCTTCGGACAAGTGGTATTAGCAGCATCTTAGTATTCTTTACAAGTGTGGCACTTTTGTGTTATTATTCCTGGACAGTATACCAAGGACATACTTTCTAGCATGTGGGCTTTCCTGAGCCAAATTAACCCATAAATACATGTCTAGAAATATTTGAAATCTTCATAGTTGTTACTTCTAAAGAAACAAAGTAGGCAGCAATCTTCGAAGTGTTTATCGTTGCAGACACAGAGGAAAGAATCTCTTTAATTTTACTTCAGATCTGCATGCAACTGCATTTTCAAACTCTTCAACTGTTCATGGAGCCCACAGACCTCATTTTAATAGGCATAAATAGGGAAAGATTAAACGCTGCAACAGAAGTTCCCTATTTCAAGGTAATTTTCTGATCTTCAGAGGAGTCAAAAGAGTTTCAAAGCTACTTTAGCATATGCTATACTCTGCTCTTAGCAGAGAAGCGAGACTAGATTTATCTCAGTTTT
Organism: Eubucco bourcierii; assembly: GCA_013396675.1. Lineage (NCBI taxonomy): Eukaryota > Metazoa > Chordata > Aves > Piciformes > Ramphastidae > Eubucco > Eubucco bourcierii. The sequence continues at coordinate 184,736 of VWZE01002715.1, read as the reverse complement.
TAAGCCTGTGTTCATTGCATCTTCTAGCAACGTGAATAGATCATGAACTTGAATAAAAGGCATAATTCACCTAATACATGGTTCTTTCCTTCCTCTGTCCAAGATATATGTTTAAAAGGAGTCTTTCAAGATCCTCTTTCAGATTAAAAACTTGGAAACAAACCCAGTTTTAAAAATAATTTTCAAGGCAAGTATTTCATAGAATCATAGAACGGTAAGGTTGGAAGGGACCTCAAGGATCATCTAGTTCCAAACCACTGCCACAGGCAGGGACACCTCCCACTAGTACAGCTCACTCAAGGCCTCCTCCAACCTGGCCTTGAACACCTCCAGGGAGGGAGCAGCCACAACCTCCCTGGGCAACATGTGCCAGTGTCTCACCACCCTCACTGGAAAGAACTTCCTCCTAACATCCAGTTTAAATCTTCCCTCTGCCAGTTTAAACCCATTGCCCCTAGTCCTGTCATTGCAAGACCTTGGGGTGAGTCCAGAGGAGGGTTACAAAGATGCTCAGAGGGCTGGAGTAGATCTGCTATGAGGACAGGCTGAGAGAGTGGGGCTCTTCAGCCTGGAGAAGAGAAGGCTTCAAGAAGACCTTGTAGTGGCCTTCCAGTAACTGAAGGGGGCCTAAAGGAAGGCTGGGGAGGGACTATTTAAAAGGTCTTGCAATGACAGGTTTAGGATCAATGAGTTTAAACTGGAAGGTGGAAAATTTAAACTAAATGTTAGGAAGTTCTTTACAGTGAGAGTGGCAAAACACTGACACAGGTTGCCCAGGGAGGCTGTGGCTGCTCCCTCCCTGGAGGTGTTCAAGGCCAGGTTGGATGAGGCCTTGAGCAACCTGTTCTAGTGGGAGGTGTCCCTGCCTATGATGGGGGGTTGGAACTGGATGATCTTTGAGGTCCCTTCCAACCTAAACCATTCTATGATTCTATAGACCTGGTAGAGCACAGAATGACAGGTGGACCATGCTGAAAGGGTCCTCAGGAACCCAGACCACATCTATGTCATATCGCATGCTCCCTGTCAAAACTATGTGAAGCTTTTTTCTCTCCTCTATCTGTAATAAGGAAATTGTCTCAGAATCTGGTAGTTGAGTTAGTTAAATACTGTCTTCTGATCCTAAAATAAGTGTGTTCCCACATGACTTATACCTAGAAGGTCTTTCACCTTGAAATGTTTTTTTTTCCCCTCATACTAAACCTATAAATTCATCTACACAGCAGTCATCTCCACTAATTGTGTCACTAAGCTAAACAATCTGAGGCTTTTGCTCCCCTCCTACATAGTGAGTTGTGCTTTCCCAACCCTGCTGTTTGTCCTTTGTGCCTATAGCAGTCAGAACTCTTCTTTCCTTATGGTGATCATACAATGTACTCACTTTCACTTTTATATCTTGAGAGTGGATTTGACCATCCTACTGCTACTTTATGGTAATATTGTCCAGTCTTTTTTTTTTCTCTCTCTCTCCACAGTAATTTCCAAATTATGGTCTCCTAATGGGTAGCAGAATTATTATTCCCTCATGCATAACATTGATTTCAAGTTCTAGAATATAATTCTCAGGTCAGTCCTGTTTCTGTGTGTGAGACCATCCCTTCTCTCCATCAGTAAGTTGTATTTGATATTAGTTAATTTCCTAATAGTCCTGCCAAGCTCATTAATGAAAATATTGAATAGAATTAGTGCCAGACCTTATCCTTGAGAACTCCTCTAATGACCTCTCTTCAACTTTATTATTTCCCCTTTAACCGTCACTGTTGCTATCTCACTGGAAGACAAGTCCTTACCTACCTGAGTTTTTTTTCTGTGAAACCACATCATGTCCATTTATTCATGGTTGTCACATGATCTCTCTGATTTCAGATGGACAAGATTTACTGCAGTAGTTTATGAGAAAGCCCTTGGCTAGTCTCTTATGAGCTATTTTCTGATAAAATCAAGGTGCATTGTAATCCATCTTCCTTTTAGAGTCTTTCAGAAATTCTTTCAAAATTACAACCCAGTATCCAGATTAGACTAACCAATGTCTTTTCTTTCACTCTCCCTCTCACTCTCTCTCTCTCCGTCAGTACCAGTGCTACAGGTTCTGCTGGTGTGATCCTGCATCTCCCGGATTTGTGTTACTTGCACCCAGACAGGAACACAAAGCATGATGTATCCCATTTCACAGGAGTGGGATGGAGAATATCTGTCCCCTTTGCCTTTTACTTCCCAAGTACCAGCCTTTGGCAAGTGTATGGCTTCATTTAGAAATGAAAATTGGTTTTGCTTTTCTGCTGTGTAGTTAGACTTGCAGACAACTCTAACCATTCCCACCATGACCACCTTGTACATGCATCCCACCAAGGCCCGAAGTACAAGTAGCTTTTGTTTCGCTGTTAGGGTCACCACAACCCGAAGCAATGCTACAGGCTTGGGGCAATGCAGCTGGAGAGCTACGTGACAGAAAGGGACTAGGGGTTGTGATAGACAGGCAGCTGAATATGAGTCAGCAGTGTGCCCAGGCAGCCAAAAAGGTCAATGGTATCCTGACTGGTATTAAAAATGCTGTGGCCAGCAGAAGTAAGGAGGAGATTGTCCCCTTGGACTCAGCTTTGGTGAGGCCACACCTCAAGTACTGTGTTCGGTTTTGGGAACCACAGTACGAGATGTGGAGGTACTGGAACCGGTCCAGAGGAGGGCTACAAAGCTGGCAAAGGGCCTAGAGAATAAATATTATGGGGAGTGACTGAGGGAGATGGAGCTGTTTAATTTGAAAAAGGGGAGGCTGAGGGAAGACTTCATTGCTGTCTACAACTACCTGAAGGTACATTGTGCAGAGGCTGGTGCTGGTCTCTTCTCACAAGTAGTTGGAGACAGAGCAAGGGGGAATGACCTCAAGCTGAGACTGGGTAGGTTTAGATTGAATTTAGGAAAAAGTTTTTCACGAAGAAAGTAGTTAGGGACTGGAATGAGCTACCCAGGGAGGTGGTTGAATCATTTGGATATGGTGCTTAGGGATATGGTTTGAGGTGAAACTCGTAGAATAGGGTTATGTGTTCGGATTGATGATTTTGAGAGTCTTTTCCAACCTGGGTGTTCTTGTGATTATGTAACCTACTCAGTCTACAGTTTCATTTCATATCCAGTAAAGTCTGCTGGTATCATTCAGAATACTACAGAATGATATAGTCAAGACTAACATTTGTGAAAAGAAGAACGTGTACAATGGTAGATATGTTTCAAATGTTTGGGCTGTGTGAAATTGTGTAAGCAGTTAGTAATGCCATAAGCAGTTAGTAAAGCTGAAAGAATGTCATGTTACCTGCACCTGGCTAGTTGTAGGAAGAAGTCAAGAGAAGGTATCTCAGTGACAAAGGTGGCAAAGCAGCTGTGGGGCCAGCAGCTGCTCCAAGATCCAAGAGACAACAATCATCAGTTCCTCTTTTTACTCCCAACACACATAAAGGCAGCAATACTCTGAAATGAATATCATTAGATGTTCTCCATAGCCCTCCATCACTGCTTTATCTTTTGATGTTCCCAATTCCTCCCTTGGCAGAAAAGACAAGATCCTCTGCTCCAACCTAAAGTTGCAAATAAAATTCTCATGTGTTGTCAGCTATGCAGTCATTCTGCTTCCAATTCCTCACAGAAATACAGTATATCAAGTCAGAAGCTTCATGATAATTAATATGGATATACATATGGGTATAGCAACATAACGTTCATTTTGCATATATATATATATATATATATATGGTATTTAAAGGCACCTCTACTTAAGTGTCTCTTAAGTACCATATCCAGTCTCAAACCATTTCAGAACTCTTTTCTTTTCTTTTTAACGAGGAAAAGTATGCTAGTAAGCACTAATTGCCAAAGCCTGTCTTATCAGGAATAAAAATCATCCTATTGAGGAATAGTTCTTGTGCAATACATTTTTTATTGTCAGGCTAGTGAAAATGAGTTAAATGTAATTTTAACTCATCCATAATAATCTACTTATAGCTGTGATGGTTATTTCAGTTTTCTAGAGAAGCAATCACTCATTAGGTAGAATAGTACTGTAATCTTAATTTATCACATACATTTTTTTGCTAGCAGCCAACTGACTGCAGTAAATATCCCTGTAAGAACAAAGGTACAAATAATCAATACATCTCTTCCATTTACACCGATAATGGCATATAGTAAGATATATAGCCCTCAGCATAAAGGAGGTGCACTACTCAGTTGATTACCCTACAGTAGCTGAGATGCATTGGAGTTTCATTTGTCTGTAAATATGACAAGACACTAACTATTCATGGAAAATAATTGAATGGGACCATCTCTGCTTAGATGGAAGAAAAGAAGATTATCAGGAGTAGACAACATGGATTTAGCAAGGGAAGATCTTGCTTGACTAACCTGATAGGCCTTTACTCTGCTCTTGTCAGACCCCACATGGAGTACTGTGTGCAGTTCTGGAGCCCCCAGCACAGGAAGGACATAGAAGTGTTGGAGCAGGTCCAGAGGAGGGCCACAAAGATGATCAGAGGGCTGGAGCACCTCTCCTATGAGGACAGGCTGAGAGAGTTGGGGCTCTTCAGCCTGGAGAAGAGAAGGCTTCGAGGGGACCTTATAGTAGCCTTCCAATATCTGAAGGGGGCCTACAGGAAGGCTGCGGAGGAGCTATTGACAAGGTGTTGTAATGACAGGACAAAGGGCAATGGGTTTAAACTGACATAGGGAAGATTTAGACTGGATGTTAGGAGGAAGTTCTTTCCAGTGAGGGTGGTGAGGCACTGGAACAGGTTGCCCAGGGAGATTCTGGCTGCTCCCTTCCTGGAGGTGTTCAAGGCCAGGTTGGACGAGACCTTGAGTAAACTGTACTAGTCCCTGCCTATGGTAGGGGGTTGGAACTAGATGATTCTTGAGGTCCCTTCCAACCTTACCATTCTATTATTCTGATTCTATGATACCATGACCAAAAGCGTAGACAAAGGAAGGGCTGTGGATGTCTTCTACCTTGACTTTAGCAAGACTTTTGATACTGTTTCCTACAACATCCTCATAGACAAGCTCAGGAGATGTGTCATAGACAGCTGGCCTGTAAAGTGGATTGAAAACTGGCTCCACTACAGGGTTCAGAGAGTTGTCATGAATGGCACAGAATCAAGTTGCAGGCCTGTGACCAGTGGTGTTCCCCAGTGATCAGTACTGGATCCAGTTTTCTTCAATATCTGTATCAACGATCTGGATGAGGGTATTGAGTGCACCCTCAGCATTGATGATACAAAACTGAGGGGGGTGGTTGACACTCTGTCAGGTTGTGCTGCTGTCCTACAAGACCTGGACAGGATGGAGAGCTGGGTGAAGGTAAATCTTATGAAGTTCAGTAAGGACAAGTGCAGGGTCCCCCATATTGGGAGGAATGACAACAGGCACCAGTACAGGTTGGGGGCTGACCTGCTGGAAAACAGCTCCTTGGAGTCCTGGTGGACAGTAAGTTCTGCATGGACCAGCAATGTGCCCTTGTGACCAAGAGAATGGCATCCCAGGGTGCATCAGGAAGAGTGTGGCCAGCAGACCAGGGAGTTTCTTCTCCCCCTCTACTCTGCCCTGGTGAGATCACACCTGGAATACTGTGTCCAGTTTTGGGTTCTCCAACTCAGGAGAGATAGGATCCTGTTGGAAAGAGTCCAGTGATGAGCCATGTGGATGACTGGGGGATTTCAGCATCTCTCCTAAGAAGAGAGGCTGAGAAACCTGGAGCTGTTTAGTCTGGAGAAGAGAAGACTGAGAGGGGATCTGATCAATGCATACAATATCTGAGGGGTGGGTGTCAAGTGGGTGGGACCAATCTCTTTTCACTGGTCAGCAGTGATAGGACCAATGGCTACAAATTGGAACTTAGAAGGTTTCGCCTCAACATGAGGAGAAACTTCTTTACAGTGAGGGTGGCAGAGCACTGGAACAGGCTACCCAAAGAGGTTGTGGAGTCTCCTTCTCTGGAGACTTATAAAACCTACCTGGATGCATTCCTGTGCGAACTACCCTAGGGCATCCTGCCTTGGTGGGGAGGTTAGACTTGATCTCTAGAGGTCCCTTCCAACCTCTAAAGTTCTGTGATTCTGTGAATGTACGACCAACACTCACTAAAACAGAGCATTTTCCTCATGTTTTTTGTTTTTTAAGAATGAAATTCTCAATGAAAAAAGTTCCTTCCTTTCCATGGGAAGGAATTTCATTTAGATGTCTGCCTACATTCCCAACCTACACTGGGGGCAGGTTTCATTTTAGTTCAAACCCAGATGTATTTCTTGCTGAAGAAGGGAATCACAGTTCATGATGGCAAAATTTGCCTCGGTTGTCCAGAATTGCTCAGAACATTAAGGGCTTTATTCTCTAAACACTGATTTGGTTATCAACAGCTTAATCAGAGCAAAAGAAGTACTGTCATTGTGTGGAAGCTGAGTAGACTGGATGGGAAAAAAATATGATGAAGATCCCCAAGAGCAGGGATCTGCTGAAAGCAAGGAGAATCAATTGCTTGTTAATTAAGAAACATTTTTATATGCTCTTCTTTGACATTAGGTGCTACATTAGAAACACATCATCATCTCTAAAAGTTAGATCAGCAGGACACCAAGGCAAGCTTTGTAGGAATGAAGAACTTGCTCCCTATCTGTGCATGTACTATTTGTCAAGTGTAGGAACTTTTCCACAGAAAGGTAAAGTGAGTAAGATGAACACCCATTCCAGGATTGCAGGCTGACAAGAAGACCTGGAGCATTACATGTTTACATATGTGTGATGGTTTGGAAGTTCCCTGCCCCGCCACACTTTGTAAAATGACCCAGACTAGAACTCAACCGGCTGGAAGCTAAGGACTGAAGCCATATTTACAACTCTGCACAATGTACAAGCAGATATATACACTATAGACAGGAATATTTACAGCAGGGGCTTCCAACCACCCTTCCACCTTCTCCCCACCCCTATACCTCACCCCAAGGTTTGGCTTACGCACAAGGTGAGTTTGGAGGATCAACCAGGGGGGTTAGAAGGAAAGTGGTTAGTAAGATTAATCATCAGAGAGAAAGAAGTCAGAAGCTAGACCGCACAAGATGCTGTGCACCTACAGACTGAGTGTGTTATCTATATTTTGGGTTCTTTTCTTAAACATCTCAGCAAACCTATGAGTGAAGTAGACATCACCATGTTTTCCTTTTTACAGCCTATAATATAATTTTCTCTATTAAAATATTCCAATTAGCCTCAAACCAGCACAATATGCTTTAATTTTGCTAGCTGTTGACAAACTGCATTAAATAACTGTTGGGACAAGGATGAAAATGTCTAATAGATTCATTCTGTTTAGAACAATAAAATAATTTCTTACACACCAAGAATGGCATGATGTACATTGATAAAATACTCATGATATTCGTCACTTCTTCTAAAGGTACCCCACCTACTCATCATTTTCTGAGATAAGTTCCAGTTTATACTTTTTCTACACTTTTGAACCCCAAATTAAGACTCTCATTATCATTCATTAGCTTTGGAAATCTCGGACTAAGGCTCTTCACTGATACCTGGTGCAGAAAAATAAAAATATATGATGGTCTGTAGTGGTAGAAGTGACAAAGAGCAGGAGAGGAGGAGAGCAGAACAGGAGATGGGTGCTTTGGGCAAAGCATGGTGCCCTTCCCCAGCAACAGATCAGAGTGACGTGATGTCAGCCTATCGGCCCTTCTCTGGCTGATTGAAAAACAGAATAAAAGAAATCGAAAATGTTGCATTCTCTTTCCATAGCTTTATTACAAGCCTGTAAATAAGACTTCTTGGTCTCTTCCTGCTGCTCCCTGCAGAGCACACACAGCTCACAGGGTGGGTAGGAGGGAAATAAATAAACAGTACAGCCTGGAGGCAGATAGTTAAGCAGGCAGATATACTCTAGCAACAAGCTCAATCAATTCACATTAATGCTTTCACCAGCAAAACCCTACCAGATTAGACAATATGGCTTGGTCACAACTAGGGTTACAGCCTCTCAACAACTCAAAAACCTGCAGGGATCAGATAATATCATCTATTTAATGACCACTGAGTAAGAGGCCCAGATTTTCATCTCATCCAACCTGTGGTACACCTGGGTGTGCACAATAACAGAACTATAAAGATGTCTCACTGTAGCCCTGAGATGGTAGGGGTCAAAGTCCAGGAACAAGGGAAGACTGATGATCCAGTTTTCCTGTGCTTCATTCATACTCATAAGAATGAGAGACTTAGTTCATATTTCATCCAAGTTCACTAGCACACTATATTCACATTGTGAGCAGCGATAGTCTCTCATTGCTTAAAAAAGGCAGTTGTAATATGCAGTGGTATATGTCCAGAACCGTGCTAAAGAAAACTAATTTAGATGACACTCAGACATTAAGAAACGTCACATCTCTGCTCACACACAATTTTTCCTTCTGAATAAAGTCCTGTTAAAAGTATGTATCATGTAAAATGAGTATGAGGTCAAAGTTGCCTGGACAATTGGGTAATATGTCTTCACTTAAATGTGAAAGCCTTTGATTTTTGCAGTTTTAAAACCGCTCTTGTAAAATGGGCATTTTTTGTTTGATTTTTGTGATGGTTTCTATGATTCCTTTATACATTTCCTGACGTGTACTGTCAGTGAGTTTTGAGCCTTTGCCTTCAGCACAAGCTGCTCGTATTTGCATCATGTGAGCTGCTTAACTGCTAGGACAAAAGCACTGCTTTTCCAAAAGTTGAATGGACAGGACGGGGCACTGTTCAGGTATGAAGCCATGCTATGGGTTGAAGCAAACATTAGCCAAGCACATTCTCTCCTCCCTTGGTAGGAACATTGTCATGAGAGGGTGATAGAAATGGGCAAGGGAATTTGAGCAGGAGGGTCTGGTGTGATGACAGAAACATCTTGTGCATTTTCCTTTTCCTGAAACAAATGGTTACTATTTAATTAGGAGAAGGTTCTTTAAAACTGCTTTGGAGGCTTGAGAGGGAATCCCTTTATCCCTGAAGAATGAGTCCCACCACTGAGGTTTGCTGAGAAAGCATGCACACACATACACTCACAGTATGAGTCTTCACCGAAAACTTAGAGTGAAATAAAGTAATCTTGTGTCGTCAGGAAACCACAGGGCAGAGTTAGCTCAGTCCTCAGTCTTTCTGTCTACCGTACTTTTGCCAGAGAGAGATTATCCTGCCTCAGATCACAGCTTTGGAAAGCTGGGCATGCCTTTTGAACTAAGTAGCTCTTAGTGCAGATGTAACAGGCACCAATCAGGCAAAAATAAATCATTTTCTGTGAAGTTCTGGTGCAGTTCAGCTATAGATCCAGTTTGTGCTGCCAGATCACTTAGACCTCCTAGGAAAAGACCAGGGCCTGTGCTGCTTATGCAGTAGTAAGCCAAGTTTCTCCAGGAGGGCACATTTGATGATTGCTATCTGCAGAGCCACACACTGGTGAGCCTGATTAATATGAATGCAGTGGGAGAGAGGAAAACTTCCCAAGCTTTGAATATATTTATTTCTGAGTGAAGCAGCATGTCTGACAAGAGCTCTCAGAAATGTAAAGTTTTATTGCCTCACAATGGAATAAAAGGATTAATTTAAAATAGGTCTATAGCTACTTGTAAAATATTTTATTTTAATAATTTATACTAATGGAATATATGATCTAGGGAGGGTCACATGGGTTGCTTCTCAGCAGTTGTTGACAAGGCAAATGTGGCTGGGGAGTCTTGGGCTGAACTCTTATTTGATTGTTCCTGGTGGACTTGTAGGATGTTAAAATGAGAACAAGCAGCAGACAAAGACTTTAATTCATCTACTCTTCATGTTGCTCATCAGATGGCAATGCTGATCAGCTCAGCAGGTTCCTAAATCATACACAAGGAGAAAAAAGTTAAGCTTTTATCTCTGTAATAAGTAATGAAGCTTAATTTTCCCTTCTAACATTAAAAAAAAAAAAAGCCACAAAAAAAAAAAAATTAAAAATTAACCCTCTAGTGTGAGCACAGAAGAGTTCAGTAGCAACAGTGGTCTCAGCTCCAAGACGTGTGTAGAGATTTAGAGGTCACAAACACTGCTGTGGGTCTGAGTCTTAGTGATATGGTTGAAGCAAGAGCTAGGTGTGATAGACAGAAATTATGCAGTCTATACAGAAAGAGCTTTGTATCTCTTTCCACATATGTGCTGTAAATCTGTTATCTCCCTTTATCCACCTGAACTGTGTTTGTGGTGGATATTTCTGATGCTCAGTTCTGCCCAAAGTCTTAGAAAGAACTTTGGGGGCTCAGTATTGGGCAGAGAAGCTTAACCACGAGATTTGCAGAAATTCTTCAGTTCTATTTCACCTGGGTTCTTTTATAAACTTGTCTGAACTCTGACAGTGTGACACAGAGACCAATGTCTCAGCAGGACAGTTCCTTCAGCTCTTCTATGTGACTGTTAAGCCCATGTAAGAAAATGCATCACACAAATATTTTTCAACTATTTCTGTCATCATCAATAAATCATAATCAACAGAACTTTTCCTCACTTCTGTCTTTATTGAAAACAAAAGCTACATAGAAATTCCTGATTGTTTAGTGCTATTTCATTTGACAGTGTAGAAAAACATAGGACTTTGTCCTACCTCAGCCTCATTTTTAAACACCAAAACTTGACCTCCGCTTACTGCCTACTTTCTCAGTTTTGCTTTCATGAGACTGAAAACATTTTTCTTTCATAACAATTTACATATGTAATTACTACAAGTACTTCAGGAATTGTTTGCTAAAGGCTCTGTGTAAATACTAATTATCAGTAATTAAAAATCCACAGCTATTAGGAAGATACTGATAGGGAGAAAATACTGCTTAGGAAGCAACTAACATTTGCCTAGGCAAAATTAAACATCAAATAACTCTATATCTATGTAATTACATAATGTGACTCATCATCTACTGCATAAATGAAAAATACAAATGGGAGAAAGGTGTGTCCCCACACACACTCAGCCTGCTCGCAAACTGTGTGCCTTCAGTACTGCCAACTTGTTTCATGTTGGCAATAAAGAGCCTTCAGAGGTCTTGTGTTACAGTTGCAGAAACATAACAGCTGCATTGAATGTTGCCATGCTGAAATCAGATGCTCTCAGACTGATGATATGCAAACTTAACTCTCCTGGCCATAAAATGCATTGGGGATAATTTCTTGTGCCAAGTGAGCGAGAAAATTTCCTGTGTAGAGGAAATAAAACACAGAAACAAATGACGTCTGCTTCATACTTTTTATAAAACCTCTTTTCACCCTCCTCGATGTGTTTTTTAACTGCTAATGAATTTGTTCCCCTATTAACTCTGGTTCAGCATCCATGTACTTGAAGTGGGATTTTGGCCCATCTACAGATGTCAAAGGGCGTTTTGGCACTACTGTAAATGGAATTATATTTTCATTTTAGTGATTTATTACAGGTTTCAGTAGGCTTTGAATCAGCCTTAGTCCATCTAAAATTAATCAACTTTCTGAGCCTGGTGGGGAAGGTAAACAGGTAATCTATGTGCGTTATACAGCAATACCAAAGTTTGCTCTCTGCTGTACCTGCTCCTGATGATAGGGGAGAAAACCCATTAAGTGAGCAGACCGGCAAAGGGGGCAGCAATTTTACAAGGGGCACAAAATAGATTTCTGCTCTCAGAGCACAGACTCCATCTCACTCAAACCTGTCACTGTAACGGGGTGGTATGAATGTGCCTGAAGCACAAAGCCACTGCTGATGCTCACCTCTGACAAGAAAATGATGCAGCTTTGAGAAAGCCTCTTTTACCGTAATAATGCTCAGCCTTAGCGTGCTCAGTGCCTGCAGCTGCGTTGTCAACCAGAGCAAAAAGTCACTGGTCATGCTCACACTAAGGTAGCCAGGCTGAGCTGCCTCCAGAATTCATTTTCAAGTATGTTTTTATTCATTTCTGTAGTCTATTTTTCCCTTTCTGTGTCTGCCATTTTAGGCTTGGATTCAATACAGGGAAACACTTCAATTATCTCTGGATCAGGCCCTCAGATCGTGTTGTGGCTGAGACTTTGAAAATTGCTGTTATCAAAACTATTAGCTGAGTTGCCTGTGCTATTCTGAGTCAGACTGAAAAGGGCTTGACGGGACACTGAGTCATTCGCAAACCACAAGACAGGCAAGAATTACAGGAGTTTTGCTGTCAGGGTTTTACTTTAAGCCATCCAAATGGTTTATCAGCAAACAGCAATCCTGTTCCCTCTCAGTCAGCTGCCAGACCCAAACCCAACCTCCCCTGAGTCTAAGGCCAACATGTGGCAAAGAAGGGTAGTTGCTTGTGTAAAATCTAACCTTGCCTTAGTTTGGTTTTCTTCTGGCAACAGGACAACAACAGCCTGATGATGGAAGCTTTTTCCTTCTGAAATGTATGGCCTGCTTTCAGAACACACCAAGCATAGGAACTCCCTCACATCTGGAAAAGCTGTCATGCAGCAACCTAAAACAGTTTTCTAGCTTATAAGTAGTTCTGGCCTCCTCCAGTCTACCAGTAACTAATGCTTCTGATCAATATTTTGCAAATTTATGTAATTTCCTCAGTCTTAACTTGGCGTTTTTGTTCTTCCTCCTCCTGCATTCACTTCTTTTTTTTTCCCCCTCTTTTGCTTCAACAAAGCATGGAATCATTGTTTGTCTAAAGATAATCTTTTCACTGTTATATCTGATTGTAACCAATGATATTTCGTTCAGTCTTCTAGATTGCTGGGGAGACATGTAACTGTGTTCTAATAATGTAAGATCAGTCAGCATTACTGCTGTGCCTGCAGGTCACAGTTAGGTACATGCCAATGAGAAACTTTTGGTCTTATTTTGTTCAACTTCCTTTACAAAAAATGCTAAGCGCAGCTGTCCCAGACAGACTCTCTCCCACCAGTCCTTCTCTTCCTCCAGCCTAGTCCACTGTGCTATGAATGAAGACCTTTCAAATTTGAAAGGTCATGGCAAACTGGTGAAGTTCCTGCTGACTGGAGGAGGGCAAACATAACACCCATCTTCAAGAAGGGAAAAAGGGATGACCCTGGGAACTACAGAGCAGTCAGTCTCACCTCTGTGCCTGGCAAGATCATGGAGCAGATCCTGCTGAAAGTTCTGCTAAGGCAAATGGAAAACAAACCAGAGGTGATTGGTGGGAACCAGCAATGTCTTCACCAAGGGCAGTTCTTGCCTGACAAATATAGTGGCTTGTTATGATGAAGTCACAGCAACAGTGGACAAAGGAAGGGTAATTGATGTCATCTACCTAGACCTGAGTAAGGCATTTGACTCTGTCCCACATGTCATCCTGGTCACCAAACTGGAAAAACATGGACTTGATGGGTAGACCACTGCTGGATAAGGAATTG
>VWZE01002715.1:153548-170864 GCA_013396675.1 Eubucco bourcierii | reverse complement strand
GGCCACCAAGATGATCAGAGAGTTGGAGCAGCTCTGCTATGAGGACAGGCTGAGAGAGTTGGGGCTCTTCAGCCTGGAGAAGAGAATGCTTCCAGGAGACCTGATAGTAGCCTTCCAGTATGTGAAGGGGGCCTACAGGAAGGCTGGGGAGGGACTATTTACAAGGTGTTGTAATGACAAGACAAGGGGCAACGGGTTTAAACTGGCAGAGGGAAGATTTAGACTAGACATTAGGAGGAAGTTCTTTACAGTGAGAGTGGTGAGACAGTGGAACAGGTTGCCCAGGGAGGTTGTGGATGCTCACTCCCTGGAGGTGTTCAAGGCCAGGTTGGACGAGGCCTTGAGTAACCTGTACTAGTGGGAGGTGTCCCTGCCTATGGCAGGGGGTTGGAACTGAATGATCCTTGATGTCCCTTCCAACCTTACCATTCTATGATTCTAACTAGAAAAAACACAGTAGCAAACAAGGCATAATTTAAGAATTTAGTCACCTACTGTTGTGGTAGGCCTGAATAGGCCAAAATAGGCTTATACATGTCCTATCCTGCCCAGACATACTTTTCTTCTCTCCCTCTCTGTTTTGGGGAGAAGCAGACACAGGAAAGAGGACGAAGAACCTGGAGCCACTGAATCTAAGGACTCTGGCTTGCTCAGACTTGTTTTGCTCCTGTTTACATCTTGTGATAAACAAGGTACATAAACTGGCTTGTGCCTGCTTCATGCAATGTCTGTTTTTCCATATCTGGGTAAAGCAAGCCTACGACTTCACCTAGTATGGTCAAGCTTGGCTAACTACCATTCTTATTAGCTATTCTGTGTCCAAAGGCCCATTAGTCTTGGGCTGTATTGATAAAAGGAGATGAGCAGGTGACACAAATTACTCTTCTGTTGTATTCATGGCTGCTGCTGCCTGCTGCCACTATTGCTCTCTGCCTCTGGCAGTGATTCTGCCATTGTCTTCTGCAGCATTATGCTAAGCTATAAGCTAGCTCTGCTGAACTGTCTGGAAACCTTCTGCCTCGAGTTTACCAGGAATAGTCTCTAAATGTCTCCACACGACTGGCCTGCATAGCCAGTGTGACATTGCATTGAGACTGCACATCGCAAGACGTTCTACCTACACCTGAAATTCTCCTGCCAAGACAGGAAGTCCTGGAGGCACACAGATCATCCAGAGAAACCAGGACCAGGTCGAAGATAGTCTGCACCTCTCCCTAGTATCCTGTAAAGCCTGGGAAGAATCAGAAGTCTCAGCAGCTGACAAGACTGTAACAGCATTTGGGTACTGTCTGAAACTGCAGCTAGCCCCACGAGTCAGGAGATAATTTTGTAAGTAAATACTTAAAGCCTCTTGTAATTCACCATTGCTTTCTGCCATAAGCTGAAAGGATCTCCTTGAGTCTATCTAGCGGACAAGTGGTATAATTAACCATAAGGGGTATATTGACTGCAAGCACCTTGTTTATATTTGTTTATATTTTTTTGCTAGTTATTTCTAAATCCTGTTATTCCTTTGTATAATGTTTCCATGAGCATTGCAGAAGAACCTAATTATTATTTTAAAATAGTGGTTGGGGTGGCAAGAGTTCTGAATTTTCAAAAATTAATAAAAAATATTATTTTTTTTAAAATAGTATCTCGCATCACTTGATTACCCCTCCATTACATCTACCCACATCATGTTCTCCATATACACCTCTTCACAAAATGGACATAGATATTCAGACATACAGAAGGCAGCATGCTGCAGTGGGCCAGGGAGATTCATCTGTGGCAACCAGAAAGAAATATTTGGGGCAGAAATTAAAAGACCCTTCAGAGGGCTCTTTGATGGATCTGAATTGAAGGCTTATGTCAGTCTTCTCCAGCACAGCACTTAGGCTGTTTGGTCCCTCTGCTCCCAAACATGACCAAGTCCTTTTCATAGTTAAGAAGAAGTCACATCCTCCTTTTGCTCTCCAGCTCACGAGTTAAAACCCCACAAATCACAATATAGAGGAGATGGGTTCATCTCCTGCCAGAGGGTGCTAGAACCTGTGGCATTCTGTTACAGGTGAGTCACAAGGATAAGGGGAACTTGAAGAGGAGAAGAGCATTTTTATGACCCCTACTGAAGCAATTTGACTTTCCATGGAACATAAAAATATTAGTTGCATATGTAACTGATGTGTAACTCTGTGTGTTACCTGTTAGCAACAGCAAGGATTAGAAGATCTGGAACCTTGCTTTGGTGAAAACAGCACTATGGAGTATTAGGAGTGACCAGGGGGGAAGTACCATTTTTCCCAGAATGAAGATGAGATGAATGTTCTTGTAATCCTCTGGTGAGTGGTGTGTCATTGTCATGGCTTCCAAAAACTTCACCACTGAGCTCTGCAAGACAGTATATCACTCAGGACTACAGAAGATAGAGTACACAGAAGGAGAAGGGGGAAAAAATAGCAGCAAGCTATCAAAGTTTTATAGTGGCATCCATAGCACACACTATAAGAACTGTAGCTATGTTTGGTGAAATATTATCAAAAAAACATCCCTCTGTAGGTGGTCAAGTCTGGAGGGGACTAACTGCTTATCAACAGACCAGAAACCAGCATGCCCAGAGTACGGATCTCTCCTCCAGGACCAAACATAGAACTGCCTGCCCTCGGCAGGGCAGAACATAGACCTGGACTCCAGGTGCTCTTCTCTCCCACTCATTTTCCTTCACCTGATCCCCTTAGGCCATTCAGATATATTCACAGATCTCCAACTTTCTTCTAATTTCTTTTTACTTGATTTAATGTGGAAAAGAAAGTTGGTTTCAAAACCTCAAGAATTGCTCATTGTTCTCTGAGATGACAAAATGTATCACTTACTATAGCAGACAAATCAAAAAAGCACCCCAAAATGTGGACTATTTATTCCATAGCTGGCATTCATCTCCCTAAAGGAGGCTAAAATGAATCTGTAAGCACAGCAAAACCAGCTTCTTGCTGGACTGTAAAAACTTGAACTTGGCCTTTCCTCTGACTTCAGATCATTGTGTCTGGTTTTGCCAGAGAACAACAAACCTCAATAAGCAAGGGGACAGAATTAATGAAAATTAAGCTGTTTTCAGTTGGTTTTTTTAAATCTATCTGAGGACCAGCTTTGTTTGCTTTGGCAAGAGGTGGGGTGTGTGTGCTTATGTACACTGCTGTATGATTACCTTGTGGTGGTTGCGTTGGTGGTGGGAACTGCAAATGTGCTTTCTCATTCCTCATGGTTTCACTGCATATGACAAATGCAATTGATTTAGAAGGAAAGAGCCTTGCCAAGTACAGTAGTAATGGCTTTGTGCTAAGTAAATTTAATGCAATATGCCTTAACCAAAAGCTGCAGCTTTAGAAAGAGGCAACTCACCTTCTCCCAAAATAACCATAAGAATCTAAGTAACTGCCTGAGAAGCTAGTTTATGCACACAAGGATCCAAAGACCTGCAGTGCTAGCTAATAGAATCGAACATCTGTCAAAAATCATGGCCAGTTGAGCTGGTGAGTCCCAGAGGATGGAGGAGAAAGGGAAGGATAAAAATTCCTAAGCCTGGTTTTCTGTGTAGACTCTTTTATTCTGGGAAAGATAAAATAGAATAAAAGTGTCAGAGACTGACAGTTTTAGATATTAAAATGTTTAAAGAAATAATCATTATGATCTCAGTGCAGAAAGTATTATTTCAAGCAGCAGAGGTGAAAAAAGGTCATAAATTCTGAGACCAGAAAAAGCCATTAGGATCACCTAGGTGTGGTTTAATATAATTGAGGTTGAGTAGCAGATACAGAGACCTGTTCTGCCGGGCAGATAGCAAAGTGTAAGGTTGTTCCCAAAGTCCTCGAGAGAAAAGAGAGAGTCAGACAGAGATCTGTCAACCAATTCTCCCACAGAAGCAGTTTGGAGACATGATGCTGTTTTATGATCAAGTCCAACAGCTTCCTTGAAGTAGTGAGGTCTGCTCTGCAGGACTGTCCTGTCCTGATTCTGGAGTGGGGAGGACCAGAGGATTCACCCTCCCTTACACACATTCCCTCACCCACAACAGCCGTACTTTGCTACAAATGCACAGCATGTCCTCAAATCTCAGCTCTCCTCTAGCAGCATGCAGAAATCTCAGGGCTGGTTTTCGTATGAGCAGAGCCTGCTCCTGTCCTGAGCCAGCTCCTATCATTGTCTCAGGAAGACCATGCACTTTATTCTCTCCCCTGACCTCTCCAACAGGCCTGCTGCAGAGGACTGGAGAGCGGCTGGGTTGACTGTTCTCACAGCTCTTTCAAGTAGCCACACGATAACTAAGTGCGATAGGGCTGGTGGGTGGTCTGGTTGCAACCTACAGGTCCTTGCAGGGAGCACAGAGCAAGTTAAGTCCTTCAAAAAGCAGTTGTGTAGGAAGCTGCCTCAGATGCTACCCACTACAGAGATGGGTAGATAGGATGCAAGCTCTTCTCTTCCCTGGGCTCTGGCAACTCTCGTGGGACTGCAGAGACACACTGTAGTTTTATTTCCATACCAAACCTGCTGTACACCTGAGGGTTAAAGAGAGGAATGTGAGTGTATTTCAAACGTATTTTTTGGGTTGTCTGTTTCTTTTCTAAACTGCCCCTGTTTTGGAGGAAAAGAAAAAAACTTTTAAAAAAAGAAAAAGAAAAAGAAAAAGAAAAAGAAAAAGAAAAAGAAAAAGAGAAAGAAAAAGAAAAAGAAAAAGAAAAAGTAGTGGCTAGGAAATTTGCCCTGATTTACAAGTGGAAAAAAGTAAATACACAACCAAAAATAATCACTTTTATTTTCACAACAGAAGATGTTTTGCCACTTTCCCCCCTCCCATCAAATCACTACATTTGCTTTATGCCTTCACTTTTTCCAAAAGTGACAATGTGTTCCTTTGAAAAGCTTTTGTTTGGTGTTGGTAACAAGAACTGCAAAACCTGGGTCGGGCCCCAGGCTGCAGGTATTGCTGATCTCTGCTATGTTTTTCCTCCTTTTGCCTTTGGGCAACACAGAAAGAGCACAGGGGACAGTGAGGCCACACGCTTTTGAGTCTTATTTGTTTGTGTCTCACTCCTGAAAGAGAGCTCAGGTGACTTTGTTCTCCAGTTTCATCTGTATGCTTGGAGCCAACCCTGCCACGGATCTAAAATCCAATCATTCCTATCGATTTCATTGTGAATTTGCCATGTGGAAAAACAATCAGGAGAGAAGCTTGCCTTGTAGATATAAGAGAAGGGAAGAAAAAAAAAAAAAAGAAAAAGAAAAAAGAAAACACCAACAACAACACAGTAAGGAAGGAACCCAGAACTCTCCTTTGTAGTAAATAAGAATCTTGGCATGTTAAAAGAACCCAAGTGAAAATTAAAGGAAAGCCTCAGTTTTGTCACAGAAGTTGAGAAACTTTCTCGTTTAACAACTGGTTTGGGGCATTGCTGATGTTCTAATATATCTCATTTCAAATCATAACAGTTGAGTGATCTCTAAATTGTTGGTTCAAATGAGATAATATTCTGTCATGCTTTCCTTTGCAACACAAATCCATATAACCAGCTCAGTATAAATACAATCACTGGTTGGTATAAAAGCTTCAAATACTATTTTAAATCCTGCAAGGATGGCTTGTGCTTAAATTGACAGCTCAATGGTCTGTCAGTTTCCACTGCCAATCTCATTACAGAATTAAACTGCTCTATCTTATTTTATCCTGTTCTATACATGATGCACTTAAAAGGACTTTAAAAAAATCTAGTAAATGGAAATATATGGTACAATGAACAGTTAAAAATGTCAATTGAATTAGTGCTCATGCGATATCTTTTCAGCATACAATGTGAACACAGATGCTACCTTTTAAAGAGGTTTATGCATACAAGGAACGTGAAGTGGAACAAATGAGATTTGAATTTTATTATTCTTTTATAGCATCGCATTGCAGATAGCTTTTTTTAATTAGCTCCTATCTCAACACCTTTGGCAACTCTAAATAATTCAGAGAATTTTGTCTTTTGTTGCTGCTTGTGTATTGTTTTCTTTCACAGAGATGTCACAGTTGCAAATGGCAGGAAGTTTATCTACCACCTAGCTTGAAAATGGTCTTCCAGTTAAGCAATTAAACTCACAGGAAGTGTGGTCTGGTCTGCTCAGAATCTTGAACTCAAATCACAGGCTGGATGCATGGTGACAAATCCATCCAAAGTCCTAAGAAGTGCCAGGACTGTGGTAAATTTGCTTCCTATTTCATGAGATTTCCTACAGTCTCCACAGAGTGGAAAAAGTTGTAGCAGTCATTCTGATGGAGCAGGGCTCAGGCAGCCAGTTTCTCACCAGCCTTTCAGCTCCCCTAAGGAGGGGTGGGAGGGACCTGGTGCCACTGCGCACCTGTGTCAACCTGCTATCGCCTCCTGTCCCAGCGTTACACCCCTAGCAATAAACCACAAACTGGATATAAAACAGGCACAAAACCCAGCGCTCCCAGGACTTCAAAGCAGCAGGCAGTATTTTATGTCAAAATAAATAAACAAATGCATGTAGACAGAAGTAGATGTTTATGCTACACTGTGCGGTGCAGGGTAGGAGGACAACCCCACCAGCTCCATTTCTAGACTACATCTTTGCACAACTTCTTTGTTGAAAAACTTCAGGGACACACCGTCTTATAAGGATTCCCTCGGGCTTCCAGCCTCTGCCTCTCTTCATAATGTGTGGGCAGGATACAGCTGTTCAGAAGACTGCGTGGTCTTCTCATCCAAACTGTTCACATAATGCAGAAATTACACCCCTCAAGGCACTATGGAAATTCACATCCTAACACAGTTTTAAATGGCTGTTTCACAGCCTAGTGCAAGCATTACATTTGCTTCAGAGTTCAGTGTTTCAAACAATATCACAATGCCTCAGGTTAAGTCTGTGGGAGTTCTTTTGGGCCTCAAAAGAACAAGAAATTTCTTATTCTTTGCAGAACAACAGAATTGGGTTTTTAAATTTTTTTTTAAATCACAATGATGTGTTGTCTCCCCATCTCTCACCACCACCTTCCCCTTCCCTTCCCCGGTTTCTTCTGAGCAAATCTAAACTTCAGAAAAAGAAAATTTGTGAATTGCATAAAAGGTCGTTCTGGGGATTTAGCCCAGCTCTACAGAAAGTTAAATATTGCACTATGGCTTGTTTGCCTACTCCAGCTGAGTAGTCTCGATTCACAGGAGAAAGAAAAAGGATTTCTGCCACTATACATCATATAAATGCAACACGATATGAAATGTTTATAGACATGGATCTGAGAAATTTCTAACTCAAGCTTTCAGCAATGACATTAGTTTGAAAAAGTATCCCTTATGCTTTCAGCATCCACTTCAAGCCTGGGAAGCAAGCACAGAGGAATTAGCTCAGCTCCAGGGTTCAGGGGAACCTCTGTCCAACAGCAGCCCTGACCAGGGTCATTGTGTGGTGGCAGGTGAGTCATATAAGGCCACATCCACAAATGAAGGGGCTCATGCACACTCCCACTGGATGAAGATCCTGGCCTCAGACCTCACCACCACGCTGTTTTCAATTAAAAAGGTCATTTACTGCCAACATAAATTCTGCCTGTCTCTCATGTCCTTCAGGAGATGACTGCACTTCAGGAATGTTGGTCCTGTGCGCCCTTGGTTCATCTGTAGAAGAAAATTACATTTACCAGGTTATTTAATACAGAGTTTGGTTTAAAATGTTACTCTAAGTCCTAACTGCATGAAATGGTCACTAGAGAACCCTGGCACAAGCACCTTGTGTTAAGCTTCAAATTTAATTCAGCCCATCAGAAAAACACAAGGAAAGATGAAAGAGGATAGGATACTGACATTTTGGCAACATTCGCCTCTTCAGAAGGAAGCAGGTGCTGCCAAAATATTAGGCTTTCTCATCTGATTTCCTCATTGTTTTTGTTGCGAAGGGCAATTAAAACCTACAGTTGCAACTGATCTGAATTGTGAAGGCTCCTTCCTGATAATAAGACAGTTTTCTTGATTTCCTTTTTTTTTTTTTTTAAATATCCTGTCCCCAAATGTCCGCTGTCCCTCAAAATTTCTCTGTGGCCCCTAAACCTTAATTAAATCTTGCAAGTTTTGTTTCTGTGGTGCTTTCACTGCTGCAGGTTTTGCTTCCACTCCAAGTAGGTCTTTTCTTCAGTCTCCAGCTGTAATTCAAAGAAGCTCTGCTGTTCTTCACTATCACCTGCTCACCTGAACTCCCCTTTTCTAACAGTTTAGTTGCTCCCCTAGCCCTTTGTGAATGGCTGCTATTCATCTTAGCACTCAACAAGACAGGTTGATGACAAAGTGTGAGTATGAAACAGTAACTCTGACCTAAACATAAAGAAGGAATACAGTTCAGAATTCAGGTATCTGGTTCAGGAATGGAGCAGAAAAAATCTAATTTATGGCTTTACTCTGTGTTACATGTTATGCACCAAAAAAGGGGCATTCACAAGAAAATCTTAGTAAGCCTAGTTCAGGGACGCATAAGACATTTTTCCCAGGCAGAAGGTCTTAGTGCAGAGCTGAGGTTTGGATGTCTCTATGACTTAAATCCTTAAACTGTCCTGCTGTTGAAATGCCCAGGTCATGCATGCAGGGTCAGAGCAAGCAGTATGGATATTTCACAACATTACCTGCCTTGTGCTTAAACCATGGATGAGGAGCACAAGCCAGAAGAAACCCAGCACCTAGGGGTAGGAGTACCAGTTAAAAGAGGGGGAGATGGCTTTCCAGAACCTGCTCCCTGAATTTCCTAGACACTAGGACCAAAGCAGTTTTTACTCTTCTATTTGACAGGCTTACTCACTTGTCCACAGTTGCACTCTTTCTCACTCACTCTTTAGATAGAGCTGTAACTGTTTAGATAGACCCATGACTGTTTCCTCTCTTGCTGCAAAGTTTCCTAGCATCAGCGTATTGTGTAAAAATTGGTTTTGAATTGCCATTCCTTTGCACCAGAGTGTTAAATGTGTTTTGAGCATGTTAAATTGGACTAAGTTCTTCAGGGCAGGGGAATATGAAGCCAAGAAGCTTAGGTTTTTTAAGTGCAACTGACCATAGCTAGGAGCTATATAACCAACTCCTGTCCAGAATGGTTGTACTCCTGCTCTGGAGTATAACAGAAGTAGCCTATAAAATATTTTGAAAGAACATTTACACTGAGGTCCTTAGGTAGAAATCTGCTAGGTCATTGGGTTTGAGTGAGGATCTAGGAAAGCTCTTCTTCCAGGCTACAAAGAACACCAGAGTTGGTGTTGTGGAGGGCCAAAACAGGCCAAATTAGGCTGGATCATATCTTGACTTGCCCAGACCTTTTTTTCTGCTCTCTCTCCTTCTATTAATGGAAGAAACAACAATGGGAAAGGAAGACAAAAAGGGCCTGGTGCCCCTATGTCTGTCCAAACTTGTTTATGGGGAACTCATACGTGTTTATACACTTGTTTGTGTTCTGCCCTAAAAGGTAAAAGCAAGCCTTGACTTCACCTAATATGGTTAAGCTTGGCAAACTGCCATTCCGATTGGTTAATCTGTGTCCTAAGGCCCATTAGATTTGGTCTACGTTGATTAAAAAGAGACGAACAGGTAGAGACAGCACACTGCTGCTGCCATTGTTTTTGCCTTAATATGCTCTCTGCTTCTGGCAGTGATTCTGCCACTGCCTTCTGCCATTGTATCCTGCCATGCTCTGATAAACCATAAACTAGCTCTGCTGCATAATAACAAGCCCTGATACTTTGGGCTTGTCTGCCTGGAAACTACCTTGCTTCAAGTTTACCAGGAATAGGCTTTAAATACCTCCATGTGATAGGCTTGCTTAACCTACGTGACATCATGCCAAGATTGCACATCTGCAAGACATTCTGCCTGCCCCTCTGCAAGTCTTCTGCCAAGCCAGGTGCCAAGAGGAACCAGGATCAGCTTAGAGATCATCTGCCTCTTTCCCCAGCATCCTTGATAGAGCCTAGGAAGATCAAAAGCCACTCAACAGCTGATAAGACAACGACAGAATTCCATGCAAGTGTTTGGGTACTGTCTGAAGCTGTAGTTAGTTCCAGGGAATCCAGAGATTAATATTTGTGAATAAATACTCAAAAGCCTCTTTAGCAAAGGTCTGCAAATCCTAGCCTTCTGTCTTATGCAGAAAGGAGTTTCCTGAGTCCATCTAGTGGGCAACTGGTATAAATAACCACAAGAATCTCTCTTCCAGTTCTAATGGTTTAATGTTTGTGATATTGCTAGTTATTTCTTAGGTGTTCTAGATCCTGCTATTCCTTTATATAATGTGTTCACAACAGTTACGAAGGACCTGATATTACTGGCAATGGACAGGTGGCAGGAGAGTCCTGAATATCAAAATTAATCTCCAACATCAGCTTTGAAAAATCCCATCTCGCATCAGTTAATACTCTCCATAACACTTGGTACACACTTGTGAGCAGGGAGGGAAGGGGAATTGTAGGCACATGTTTCCATTGCGAGGAGAATAACACTTAAAGTATACTGAGCTGAACAGTTTTATTAGCCACAAAACTCCTCTGTCCTGCAAGTAATCAGCTGCTTACTAACACCATAAGACAGTGTATGATATTTGCTTTTCTGCCCCAGCTGCAAGGAAGAAGAGCAGTTTATCTGTTGTCTGAGACCTCCTTTGGAAATAGCGGCAACATCTCTTTTGACTTCCTTTCTAGTAGTATATCCTGACTTGAAATGGACAAGTGGTGACTTCAAAGCCAACAGGAGTACTGATATTTTAAGAGGTAGGGATTCACTGGCAACCACATTAGCTGTTGACTATTCCAGAAAACCTATTAAAAGAGTGAGACCTCATTAGCAAGGAAATGTATTAAGACCTACAGGGTACTTACAGTGGAGACATTACAGCAGCCTGTTATTTATTTATCATCTGCCATGCTAGTAACTCACTGTGGCTGAGTGACAGTCTAAACCAGGAGTCCAGGGAACAAAAGAGGTAGGTTTCTTCTTAAGTGTTTAAAATCTACATTTTCAGCTTGTCTTGTTAGAGATGAAGAGTGGGAGAGGGAGAGACAGGGACATCATAGCTGTGATGATCTAAATAGCAATTCCAGGCTTAGGGAAGCAGAATTCCAGTTCATCTAGGAGAAGGTAGGCAATATCAGAAGGCATTTGGATAGTAAATGTAGTGACAGTTTTTAATGGAATAGGGAGACAATGGGTAGTACAGTACATATACTTCAGAGAGGTAATGGCACAGGACTATCACAGTGGTAGATTATAATCGCTCTGGGCACACCCAGCTTTTCTAAACCCATTTAGCATAGCTCCCAGCACAACTATCATAGCCACATTTTCAAGCCAACGTCATGTCAGCAGCACTCAGTATACAGAGCTCTTTGGAAAATTGGCTCCTATTTTTTGGCTGTAATTGAAAGTGAGCTCTTAGGAAAATGGGAGCTCTGAATGCTTGGATGACATTTCTCAACTTTACTCACAAATAGGAGAACTCGTAAGCCTCAAAGGCAATGTCATCAGCCATCTTTTAAGGACATCATCATGAGAAAATTATTACCATTGCTCTTCTATTTCTTCCTCCTGAGAGCTGTAAGACAAAGCTAGCAATAACAGAGTGACAGAACACTATGACATTCAGATTTAAATATTCTCTGTTTTAATACACAGCTTTGTAATTTGAATAGCAGAAACAACACTGAGGTACATGTAGGTAACAGTATTTGTAGTGCATGCCTGTTCCTTTAAATGAAAGGAAACACAAAGCAGTTATCTCTATAGATTTTATTAGGTGACATGAGATGAACAATTACATACTGTGCAATAAGCTAAGTGAGGTTTTAATCGCTGCTGCATTTATGGATGGTTTATCCTGACCTTTCATAGCCTTAAAAACTAATAACTGAAGCAAAACGAAGTTTACCAGATCCTCTAAGAAACTAGCCATGTGAACATAATCAAATCCCAGGCATTAGTAAAGCCTGGATTCCCGAGCTGGTGAGGAACTGAGTCACTTCCTACGTCAGATGGTGCTGGACAAGCAATGTCTTTTGGATATGATCGAATTAGAAAACAAAGAACATTGGGGTAGAGCTAAATCCAAATCATCATCTAAAGTAAATTACACTGAATTTTCAGCCTTTATTGCATACTTCATTTACAAGCCAACAACAATTGTCGTGATACCTTTAAAGAAGAATCTTTATTCAAAGAATAGCTATATAGTAATTATATTAGAGACATGTCATACTATAAAGAGAGAGCTCTGTCTTACAGAGATACCAGTTCTGAGGAAAGATTGTCTTAGGCAGAGATTTAATGAAGTCCATGTGTAGATTAACAGCAGAGCTCTGGACAAAATATT
The DNA here is from genome assembly GCA_013396675.1 of Eubucco bourcierii. NCBI lineage: Eukaryota > Metazoa > Chordata > Aves > Piciformes > Ramphastidae > Eubucco > Eubucco bourcierii. The sequence goes on along the minus strand of VWZE01002715.1, from coordinate 158,501 downwards.
TTCTCCCTCTTCATTATACCAACATAGCTTTCTGGAGAGGTGAGTGAGATGACAAGATAGGAGAGATGATATTTAACAGTTTTCACATTAATATTTTTCTGCTGATCCCCTGAAGACCCACAGCTGTCATTAGGACTCTAATCTAGAATTTTCTCAATTTCAGAAAACTTAGAATAAGAGTCGCATTCCTTTCATTCGTCTTTTGCATGACATTGATTTATGGACCTTCATGCCTCTTGCAATCAAGTGATGCCTTGCATTCACAAGGTAATCAGTAGAAAGAGAGTTGATGACTCACTATCATGAAGCTAGCTCTAATAATAATCTCTTTTCACTGTAGCCATGTCTGTTAACACAGGAATGCAAAACTGCCCTGTTTCAGCTTATTTATACATGAAGGAATGTTGTGATTCTCTTTTTTTCCCCTCTTTTTCCAAAAGAGAAGGCACATTTGCAAAGCCTGCCTGCAGTAAGTCCTGTCTACCTGTAGTCCCCTTCAGAAGACTGGATTTTCAAGTCCTCTATCAGGCTGCCTTGTTCCAGACTTTGAATGCCTACAGCATTTTATTTTCCACTTTCAGCTGCAAATGAAAAGGAGCAGGCACACCTCAGATTAAATTCACCACAAACATTCAGAGAAGTTAGTAGTTGTGATTTGACCCACAAAAGAGAGAAAATGTATATATATGATGAGTTTTCAGGCATCATTCCTTGCAGCTGTGCATCTGTCCTTCACACATCAAAGAAATAGGTCTAGCTACCGAACATCTCTTTCAGTTTTTCCTTCTGTACAGCTACATTCAGTTTTTTCCAAACCACAGCTCTGTACAACATTGCAGCTGCCTGGGCCAGATCCTTAGCAGTTGTAACCCAACCTGGCTCCACGGATTTCAAACACCTTTTCCACCCACTAGAGAAGCTGTCTGCAACTTGAAAGTACTTCCCTCTCCTCCTTCCCCACCTGCCATGCAAACATACACACAGGCATCCATATACATGGTAAATGGAAGGAGTCCAAAATGTTTTCTCAACTCTGGTAGTTTTTGGTTTGTTTGGTTTTTTGTTTGTTGTTTTTTTTTTTTCAAACTAACTTGGAAGAAAAACTTTGAAAGCTTTCCAATGCAAATGTTCCTGGGGCAAGAGGGTCGAATGTAAATAATGGCTAGGGCTTGGCTCTGCAAGAATTTTTAACTTTGAGTCCTAATTAAAACATCCTTTCCTCCTCTTCTCCTTTCCATCCGATAGCTGATGTGTACTGTACAGGCTTGCACATTACTTCATCAAACACTCCTCCCTGCTATCAGGTCAATGAGTACATGGCAACTTCTGCCAAGGAAGTAGAAATGTGCTGGTCTGATGGTTTTGGTAGTGCCTTTCCCTCAGCAAGTCCAGGGGAAGACAACCCTTTCCTCTAATTTATGTGGTTCACTGAGAAACAGGTAAGACATGCCAGTGAATCATCTCATCCTTGGTGGTGTGTATGTGAAAATTGCTGGGAAAACCAGAGAGAAGGGATCATATCTTGTGGTAATTAGGGCAAGCAAACAAAAAAGGGAGAGGTAGAGAGGGTGGAACCTTTAGTTCCTGTTTCATAGTTTCTTTGGGCCTTGAAGTGGTCAAATCAAAGAATTTCTGATTTTCAGAACTGCACAATGACAGCCTTCTCAGATCAGACAACAAACATTAAAGCAGGAATGATCACATGATAGGATCCTGGGAAAAGGTGTCAAAAGATAACAAAGGCTTCTGTTTTCATTTGCTAATGAAAAGATAATCGCCAGAGTGGGATTTGATGAAATCAAGTTGGATAGATTTGCCTTTACTCTGGAAATAATGCAACATTCCACTGCATTTGGGCTGTGTGAGGTGGACATGATACAGAGGATTCAGTGAAGGACCATGAACCGTGGCTGCTTCATCATGAACTGCAGATTCAGAGCGTCTCTGAGCATCCCATGAGTTCCTGATAACCATCTACATGCAAGTGCTTCAAGTCATTTTGAGGTCATGCAGTTCTGAGGACCAGAATAATCCCATTCTGACATATGTACAATGTTCAGTCAATGGAGTCACTTGGTTTCTTTGCAGTACAAGCCATCATAAGACTATTAATGAGCCACTACCTTTGAAATTAATTACTTGCACACAAAGTTGGCAATGGATGGCTATTAGTGTATTTCAGATAACCATATTATTTCAGCATCTTATGGGTAAATGAAACTAATGCAAAAGTTTTTTTTCTCATTTTATTATTCCATTGCCTTTTCCTCTTGCAAGGCTTTAACATCACTTGGCATACAGGTCAGTGTTGCAAAAAAAAATTGTTGCAGGCAATGCTTTTTTAAAATTGTTTGCTTAACTGGGTTTGAAAGAAGTAAGGCTGATGGAGATAAAAAAATGCTAGTTTGCCTAGAGACAGATGTGAAACACACTAGTAATCCCCAAAGAGACTCAGATAAATTCTAAATTCCTATATAGGGAAGTTGATGCTGTGAGTTCTTAAGTTGTGGATTCATAATGCCCTTCACATAATGGATAAATGTAACTATACCTGGGCAAAAGAAAAAGACCTGTTAGAAACTCAGGCCATCTGCAGGGCTAACTTAATATATGACTGTTTCTTTGATAAGAAACTCATTGATTTCCAGATTCAGCAGTTTGGCATCTTCCTTTAAGGCATACAGCACATTTTTTATATACCATAGGCTGGCCTTATTGGATTAATTAAAGACACCTATTAATTTCCAAATAAATGAAGAATATTTTAAATCATTGCCTGCAAACCACTTAGCACATTAACTTGTCCCTCTAAAGTCATTTACTTAAGTGTGCCCTCAGTTTGCTTAATCCATAACTGGTCAATAGTATATTAATATTACAGTCTCATTTTGGATCTAAGCATGTCTGAGCCTATTAAACTGTCACTGTGGATTTAGTTGCATGGAAAAATTATCTGCATTCAGAGATAGAGGGAGAAAAGTATTAAAGTGAATTGAGCACTAATGAAATTAATCATAATAATTCTAAGTACTTTCAACCGCTGTCACCCACTGGGAGATGCTACTGCAGTAAAGTCTTCCTGCTCCATTATTTTTATGGCTGAACCATGAAGCATAGTTTAGCTTTTGTTTGTTCCAAAGAGACTGATATTGCTCTGGTGATACTCTGGAATCCTTTTTTTTTTTTTTTTTCCCAAAAAACTAAGAGTCAACCTTAGAGACAACCTTGAAATATTAGCTACTTCATGTTAAGCTTGTTCTACTGAACTAATGTAGGTTGAACCTACTATAGTTTGTGTCATGATTCATTCAAACTGCGAGACTCCAAATCTTGTTTTTTACTTGTACTGCTCTGTTTGTGAACCTAATATATATAATTTACAGGTCCAAGACCATAAGAAAGAACAAACCAGGAGACAAATTATTTATGGCCCTGCAGTGTAAGATAAATTTAGACATACAGAGCCAGATCCTGAGCTGTGTAAATCAGAATAGGTACACAGTGCATTAAATTCAATTGAGCTATTCAGATTTATATTAGTGTTGCAAGATTATCCTTTACAACACTCTTTTAATTAATGCAAAAATTTTATAATCCTTTAATAATACTTGAATTTTAAAATGCCCTTTTCTTTCCTTCCATGCAGCTGTGGTCTGTAGTGGCAAGACACGAATCTGTGTCCTGTTTAATACTCTGTGAAACTTTTGAAGGGTTCTCCCACAGATGTCCTTTCAAGTCTTCAGTTGTCTAGAAACTCTACTGGTGTGTGGATTAAACAGGTGAAGGGAACCTTTGATAAAGAACAACATGACAATGGGAAAGACAAAAAAAATAGTAGCAGATCAAAAGCAGTTATCTCTAAAAACAAATTCTTGCTATCCACAATTAAGTGACTTTTGACATTTTTAAAATACTTCATCCTTTTTTTGGCTTGCAGAACTGCTTAAGGGGTACTGTCACGTGTAAATTAAATTCCAGTGAAGGTTAAATATAGTTCTTTGGGAAAGACTGCCTGGTTTAAATTACCTAATTATTTGGAGAAACTCCATTCTCTTGCAATTAAATGTGTAGAAAAGATTGTGTCATTTTACTAAGTACATTTAGATGGGAGATGTTTATCAGGAAAAGGGTATTTCCTCTTGAAGATCATAAAGATACTATCATCACCCAGAACTGTGTAAGAAGGAGAAAAGTTAGTTTATAGACTTAGCAGGGTTCTGCTGAGACTGAATGGAAGTGAGACGAGCACTCCTGTATTTTGTTGTACGCAGCCCTCCATGTCCTGATTCTGAAAAGCTCTTTAGTATATGCTTTGCTTTAAGACTTTCGCTAGAGTTCATGGCTATATAAGAAGGCACACACCAAGGTGATATACACAGGCAATGTTCTGGCCAGGAAAGGTGCTTCTAAGTCATTTAATACACGTCTGCCACTGTACAGGATCACTGTTCGCAGTACCCAGACTGTTGCCTTGCATTCACCTCAGACCCTCTTACTCTACAAGTGTTCCCAGGCTTCAGAACAAAGACTGCTGTAGTAAGTTACAGCCCATGCTAGTAAGGGGATGAGAGTCTGGATTACTGGGGTTTGTTTTGTCTAATAGTCTGTTTTTAAATGTCTTAAGTGACTTCACCGTAATTCTGAAGGAGACTCTATCTGAGACTTGCAGATATGAACAGCAGGGTATTTTCCATTATATTTGCCATCAACTTTGCCTGTGTTTTGTCCATTTATCATCACCATATTCTTTACTTAAGTGTACCTCCATCAATATTCACTCTTTAGTATTTCTGTTTCTTTCTCAGTCCCATATAGTTTTCCCACTCTATCTTTGGTGTCACTCTAACCACCTCCTTTCTGCTTTAGGAGGTTTTCCTTTTCTACCTTCCTCCAATTTGCTAGTTCAGTTCAATTCTGCTGTTTGTGGCTGGCAGAGAAAATACCAGCAACATG
>VWZE01002715.1:110778-153537 GCA_013396675.1 Eubucco bourcierii | reverse complement strand
AAAAAAAAAAAAAAAAAAAAAAAAAAAAAAGAGATTCAAAGGTGATCTTTGCAATCCTGCAGGAAAGAGCTACTAACATGGAAACAGCTGACCCATGAAGAGTTTTGGCCTTTGGCTGACTCACGCAGAATCACAGAATGTTAGGGGCTGGAAGAGACCTGAAAAGATCATTTATTTCACCCCCCTGGCAGAGCAAGACCACCTGTACCAGATCACACAGGAATACATCCAGACTGTTCCAGTGTTCTGTCATCCTCACAGTGAAGAAAAGTTGCTCACATTTACAGGGAACTTCCTGTGCCTCAGCTTCCACCCGCCACCCCTTGTCCTGTCGTGATCATGGAGCACATCACCCCTGGGCATCACGGAGCCGAGCCTGGCTCCCTCCTCTTGGCACTGACCTTTACATATTTATAAAAATTGCTGAGGTCACCCCTCAGCCTTCTCCTTTCCAAACTAAAGAACCCCAGCTCCTTCAGTCTCTCCTTGTAAGGAGTATGTTCCATTGCCTTAATCATCTTTGTGGGTCTGTGCTGTAGTCTCTCAAGCAGTTCTATGTCCCTCTTGAACTGAGTGGCCCAGAACTGGACACAGTATTCCAGATGCAGCCTCACCAGGACAGAGTAGAGGGGGAAGAGAACCTCCCTCATCCTACTAGCCACACCCATTCAAATACAAATACCCGCTCCTGCCCAAAAGAGCACACTGCTGGCTCGTGGCCAACCTTCTATCCACCAGAACCCCCAGATCCTTTTCCCTTTCACTACTCTCCAGCAGGTCAGTCCCCAACATATACTGATATGTGGAGCTGTTCTTTCCCAGGTGCAAGACTCTATACTTGCCTTGTTAAACTTCATTAAATTTCTCCCTGCCCAACCCTCCAGCTTGTCTAAGTCTCATTGAATGGCAGCACAGCTTTCCAGTGTATCATCCACCCCACCCAGTTTGGCATCATCAGCAAACTTGCTGACAGTGCACTCTGTGCCCTCATCCAGGTCACTGACGAGTATATTGAATAGTACAGGTCCCAGTACAGACCTCTGTTGGACTCCACCAGATACTCATTTACCATCATTCTTCATTGTTTTCTTAGTCTGTTTCATGGCTACATGCACCCAGAGAGCATAAAGCAACACCACTGGAGCTACCAAAGCAGAAGAGGAGCAGAAACAGGCCCTGGGGAACTCTGGAAGTGTGCTGCCTCATGCTAGCACACTCTGGGCAAATGTCTTGTACACAGTGGGCATGCACGGTGCAGAGGAAGCCTCCCCTTAGCTCCTCACCACTAACACTGCTGAAAAAGGAGCCTGTTGCTTCCTCCACTGACTTTAATTTTCAAATAGCCTTAACATGTTGCAGAAAATAGCATGGGATTTTTTTTTTTTTAATGATGGTAATAAAAGCTCTATGTAAACCCTGCAATGTAATCACTGAGCAACTAAGGAGTACCCAAGGTGCCAAAATGTCACACAGAAACATCAAAAGAGGTCACCCTCACCAGAGGAGGGAATGAAAGCAGAGAGAAACATTCCTATTCATATTCATATTAAATGAATGAAGCTTCTGCACTCACATCTGGACACTGAACCTACCTGAGGCACTAAGAAAAATACAAATGAATAAATATAACTGTTTCATATGCTCCTGAACTCACCTGCCAGCATTAAAGGTGACCGTGTCACTGCCCAAGGAGGCAGCCTGAAAACAATGCAGAGAGCAGTTAGACATCTAACTTTCACTGAAATTCAGGAGTACTGGCCATTGAGCTACTCTTTGAAGAGACACACACAGAGCACAAACTCCTCTATGTCAGTCGATGTGTTTCTCAATGGTCTCTTGCTTTTCCTGAGAAGTTCCAGGAAAAAAAAAATCCCCCTTTATGAGCTCTCCAAGACTAATCACTGTGCACTGTTTATCTCTTCACTTCCCAGTAATTCCAGTTATTATGCTGTTCCGTCATGCCTTCAGTTTGTTAGCCTCCTAATGAAAAGACCTAATTCCTTCCCTGACTGGTTGGGAGGCTTGGCTAATGGTGCTGTGGAAATGTAGAAGATGGTTATTACTCTGATTATGAGTGTTACATTAGTAACAACAAGGAACTGTGGGCAGGTATGGCACATATACAGGAAACGAAAGAAAATACCTACTTTAAAAAGCAGGTTAAAAAAACCCAACTGATTTTCAGGAACTAAGGAGAGAGGTTTGAATGTGAAACAGAACATGAGGATCTCTGCCAAAAAATCCTAATAACATTAGCTCCAATTAAAAAAAATAATTTAATTTTGACCTGCATTTTAGCCCAAGGGACACTGGCTTCCTCAAGCATGCTTACAAGAATACTTGTAAGAAGGGAAAGGTGAGGTCAGATATTAGGTGATTCATACTCCAGTGAAAACCACACTAGCCTAAGTGAGAGGAGGATTTGAGGACAGAGCTTGTCTCCTTTGCCAGAGAGGTCAATACCTAAGGAAGCAAGTAAAAGACTAGCAATGACCATTTCTTAAGGCATCCTCAAAGCTTTTGGCAATCAGTTGATTTTCATCTCCCTCAAGATGCTCAGATGGCATCTGGAAATGACAGTGCTGACAACCCCATGAGAAAGCCTATCTCATTTTTTGTTTGCTCTTGAGCTATGGCATACCAGTGCATCTGGGCCAGATGTAAACCTATTTCAGCCATCAAAGTACAGAGATAAAGGGTGGTGTAAATCCCACCTGTAGTCTTGAGTGTAATCCTCCAAGGCAGACACCAACTCAGCTGTCAGGTGAAGTTAGGTCCTTTTTAACTGGAAAAGAGCCCTAGAAAATAGTGATCTAGTTATATCTTTGCAAGTGATGTGCAGACCACAAACGTTTGAAATGTGACAGAGCAAATACTTTCAAACGGTGATCTGCTCACAACAATTTTCTTTCAAAGTAAGAGCCAATATTTTTCTCTAGGGAATGATTCCTTGCAGCTCATGCTCCAAGCTTTAAGCCAAAATTGCAAGGGGCTATCTGCAAAGTCCCTTCCAAAAATCAAACTATAGAAATCAACTCTTATCAAAGATGAATCCAGAGATTATCCATTCCTTAAAAACCCCAGCACATCAAGATGCAAGTCAGGGAAGTGCAGCTGTGTCCCACTTAAGCATGGATGAAGAAACCTAACATAACACCAAGCATGTGAAATCTACTATCTATTGTATTAGCATCTTTATTCTTTCGGATTCTGACACTCATCCAAAACTCTCATCACAATCCACCTATGCCCTAAGCACTCTCTGGCATATTTTTTCCAGAGAAAACCAGGAATCTCATTAGCTCCCTTTAGATGATACAACTTTGCAGTTCAACTTCAAGAAACCATACTCAATTTCATTTACCGGAAGGCAATTTTAACAAAACTAACAGTAGAGAAGTTGATCCATCTCCAAGGCTCTTGTTTGCTGACAGTCTGTTCATGGGACACCTCAGGTATCTGAATATGGAAGAGAACTTATTTGCTGTCATCCACAAAGCCTTGGAGGAAAAAATTAGAGGAAGTTGAGGAATAGGGATATAAATTTTATAAGTAGCAAAAAAAAAAAAATTTTTAAAAAATCACAGTGTTATTTCAAATAAACAGACCAAAGGGAAAAAAATCTAGATGCCATTTCTTATTTTTACAGCTGGCTAAAGCTGTACTGGAAGCAATTCAGTGCTTGTACAATGGCATCTGGACAGACAGCTGCAGCTCCCTTGTGTAAAACCTACTGGGTACAGCAGTGAATTTGCTTGAACTCACTTTCACAGGCAGCATGGTCTAACAAAGGAATAGCTAATGATTTCTGCTAAATAATAGAGAGCTCCAGACACATGGCAGTGCAGGATGTTCCTTATTTTCTCTTTGTCTAAGTGTACATCTTAAACCTTGCACAATCTAGAATCTAATTTGGGGTAAGGGTTTGCAGAGAGTAAGGGACTGGTAGTAAAGTCTGGCTGTGGAGTAGACCACATGAATTAGCTTCATGTTTACATTTACCCCTCTCTGCGTATTTGTGTTTGAAAAGCCTGATATGTGCTCTCAAAGACAATCACATGGTTTCACGCTCATCTCCTTGAAACTGATCCTGAGAGGTATACCAGGATACTCAATTTAGAACTCTAGGGCAGCACCCAATAAAAGCCCCAGAAAAGAAATAAAGTTATACATTATACAATTTCTCTGGTGCCTGTCTTTTTTTTTTTTTTCCTCTTTTTTCCCCCCTTGGTCCAGAGAAAAGGTTGAATATTTCTGTATTTGATTAAGATCAGTTACCAAAGATTTATTGGCAAGGGGTACACTGTGCTTTTGGTATTGACCTCTTGGATCACAGCAAGCGGCTTTTGAAGTCGGCTGGGCTCTAGAGTTTTTCATCAATGGATGCACCACACCTGCCTCCTTCCAAATGGAGACTGAGGGCAGAAGAGGGAGGAAGAAGGTCACTGTATTCTGCTCACCACATCATGTAATATTAATATTAACCAGAAATGATTACTGAATGCAGAGGGGAAAAAAAAACAACAGCAAACAAACAACCCCCCACAGAAACAAAAAAAAAAAACAAACAAAAAAAAACCCAAACAAAAACAAAAAAAAAGCAAATACAGCAAAAACAGACAAAAAAGACAAAAAAACCCCAAAAAACCCCAACCCCAAAACTAACCAAAAAAAAAAGGGCAACGACAGAGAACCCTTACAATCCTTACAGCTTGGATGTATCCTGTTAAATGATTAAAGTAGGGTTAGGAAGGAATGAATCTGTCAGATAATATCTCATGTCTTATTCCTGGTTGTATTAAAAAGAAAGTGAAATTATTTAGGGCTTTATCTGTTCTTATTTCTCTCTCCTCTTCTGATTCTTTGTGACCCTTCCAGCAATCCCAATAGCCCTCTTCCTGGAACCATACTGCCAGGGTGCCCATCAGCAGTAATTGTTTTACTCCCTACTGGTTAGCGCACACAGTGCATAAGCACTTTCCCACTAGAAGTGCACGGCAGTACCACTTCTGCCAGGAGAGGACATCAAAACAAGTCTTCTTAGTCCAGTCAAATGAGGAGGGTTCAACACTGTCTCATAGGGTAAAATCTAGCTGCTGTAGCTGGACCTGAAACAGAAAATTAAGCCTTTGGAGTTTCATTTTCCCTCATCAAATTTCCTTATTAAACAAAAAGAGAAAGGAAAAAGAGAAATGTGTCAAGTAAAAGAGCTTGGAATCAGACCATGGACTTCACCTCGGAGCATGACCTTTTCAGACAAGGTCAAATAGCCCTGCAACTCTATTTCTACTATTATTAAGACAAGGGCAAATTAACATCTTAGTGCAGTTTCCGATAATGAATGTGCCACAAGACACAGAAAGAAAAGGTTTAATTGACAACTCTTTAATTGTATTACTATAAATGCTGGAAAAAATAATCAGAGAAACTATTTGTAAGCACCTAGAAGGTAATGAGGAGATGACTTAAGGCTAGCATGGATTTGTCAAGAGCAGATTCTATCACACTAATGTGATTTCCTTGCCCCACAAGATAATAGACTTTGTGGACATGAAAGAGTAGTAGATACTGTATATCTTGTGCCTGGCAAATTTTATGTCTCATATAACCTTCTGATAAACGAAAGGAGAAAATATAGACCAGGGAGACCTACTAGCGGTGGAGTGCAAAACTAGTTAGAAAAGCATACCAAAGAAAACAGTTATCAAAGGTTCACTGTCAAAGGCTTCATCCAGTGGATTCTACAAAGGTCCCTTTTGCCCTGATAATATTCACTGCTAATGAACTGGGTGATAGAAGAGATTGTGATGCTATCAGATCACACATTGGCCATCACTGAGAGAGGTTCCACAACTGCTCCAAGAAAGAATTATTGTTCCAGAACAGAAAAAAATAGGATGCAAGTCAAGCAAAGCAACTGTTATGTTATACAACAACTCAGCAGCAGTCTGCTACATAAATTAAAAATTAGCAGCTTCATAGGTAAGGAATGTGAGTTACAGTTGGTCACAACAGAACACAAAAACTTTAGAAAATTAACAATTTTTCCTTTACTCAACATGCATAAGCCTTTGGGGCATTGCATCCAGACTGTTTTTTTTGCCACCCTAACTTTAATAAACATGTACCCCAGTGAGGTCCAAAGGAGGGTAATAGAAATGGCCTAAAATCTGGGCATCTAGGAGAAAGAGCTGGGCCTGCACAATCAAGAGAGAAAAAGATTGAGGCAAAATGCAGCAGCAGTCTTTGAATCTGTAAGCAACAGTTGTAACGAGAAAGCCGACAGTACCCTCTTCATAATGAAGAGGAAACATACTGTTTATAATTTAAGAAGAGAGTTTCAGGTTAGTCAATAGAAAGAAATTTCAATGCTGTAAACAGATGAAAAATGTAATAGATTTCTTTGCAATGCTGTGGAGTCTCCACCGAGAAAAGATTCGTGTACAACTTGATGTCATGAAGTAGGGAAAGGACTAGATGACCTCTAGGGGCTCTTTTCCAATCTCTAACCTCATGAATTTTATGAATACTACAATCTAGCTACATTTAATAAATTAAACCGTAAGGAGGAAAAAAAAAATAATGCCTGAGACCCCAAGCTAGATCTAAAAACACTAAAGTTGTTGTAGAAACAGGCTATAAATTTGCTTCTGTTCCCTAAGGAGATTTTATTGCCACAAAGACTAACATACCAGAAGCCTCCTCGAATAGTTAAGTGACTCTAACACACTGGCAGGTTCTTTGATTCATATTCTGGAAAAAGCATTTTATGTTTATAGAAATAAATTGGTTGCATAAAAAAATATGGGTTAGGTCAATCTTCTGAGCTCTATGTGTCTCCAAAATGTCTCTTTGTAAATCTTCATATACCTTGAACAGCGAAAACACAACTCCAGACCGTTACTAAAGGGCACTTTGAACTCTTTTCATCCTTTTTCTGCTTCACACTATAACATTCAAATACTTTACTACCAGAATGAAGACAAAAAGGATAAAGGGATGCAGGCAAGATGCAGTATGGCCTCATCAATTAGGCAGCACCAAAAAACAAAATTTTTTTTTTCTATACCATGAGTACAACAGAGAGAAAGAGCAACTTTCTAATTAAAATATTCCTAAGAAAGTTTAAAGGTGGTTTCAAGAAAAGGAATAATAATTTTGTACCAGTAAAGTCCAAGTTATCAACTAGGGGTCATTTTTTGAATGACCAAGCAGATTCCATAATACATTTTCAGATAAAAGGCTAAGTTTTATTCTTTTTCACTTGAGTGCACTATGGTGTTTGGGAGAAATGGGTCCTCTTTTGCGTTTTGATGAGCAAAATCTGGTGAATGGAAACAAAACCCAACTACATTCTCGCTGGAATAAAACTACACAACACACTCAGTGAGTTTGAGCCTCAGAGAAAATAAGGTCAAAATGAAGTCCCTTTGTAAAAGCCTGTCCCCCCAGAAGTTCCTGGGGTTCACACCAGCTACATTTGTTCAAAGGAGTCCCAAGAGGACAATACCAGCCCTGTTTTGCTACCACAGGATATAAGGTGGTATCGAATAATGAATTTCCCTTCTGAACTCAGTCAAAAGCACTTTTAAAGTTTTCTAATATAAAATAATATACCATGAAGTGGAAATCTTTCTGATATTTTGTCATTTTAAGCTCTGGCAATATATTTTCCCTTGGAAAATATAACTCTCTGCATGCTTTTTTGTTTGCTGTTTAATCTGTGATGCATATCTGAATGGAATTTTTGCCTGTAATTCTATAAAATTTACTCCAAACCACTCTTTATGCTCTACTGATCATAACTCTGTTTTAAGGATTGGGTCTTGGTTTCAATCTTCTCTTCAGTGCCCTGTTATTCTACTAGAATATGAGGAGCAAGAGGGAAGTGATTTTTGTACATTTAACCCTTTGTTTCCCCTGGAATTCTCTCTAGGGCTATGGGGATCTTGCTACCTCACAGAAGCAAAACAGAGAATCATAATGCTGGAATGACAGACTTCAGAAATATAATAAACACAAGATTTTTAGAGTTATCTGCTATGTTTCAGTTGTGACAGGCATGGCAAGGTTATAAAAACAGGAGGCTGGATCCCCAGCTAGTGTACTTCTGTTAACTGTGAAATCCTTAATTATGGTTTACATATCTCTATATCAGGCCAGACCTAACCATGGGTTTAGACCATAACCTATGACCATTGCCCTCCAATTGCCACTGGATCTGGTGAGCATTTAAAAATGAAATCGATTGAAGAAACTGCGCATCATTCAGTGCAACTTTGTCAGGAAACGGCTCAAGCCATTTGTTTTCAGTCCAAGTTAAGCCTAAAATCACTTCCAAAAGTGGTTGGGGAGCAACACGAGAAAAGAGTAAAAGGCCCAGAGCCACCCAGTCTGGTCCTGTGATAAATAAGGTACATATACTTGTTTATGCATGGCCTGTGTTTTCTCAAATATGGGTAAAGAAAGCCCGTGGCTTCACCTAATACAGTTAGTTTTACCAAAGTGCCATTTTGATTGGCTGATCTCTGTGGCCAAATGGAGCAATCAGGACTCAGGCAATTGATAAAATATGGTCAGAAGTTGAAAACAACTCCCTTCACCTTTGCCATTTCACCTTGCTTTGTCTTGCTATGCTGCCATGCTTAAAGCCAGCTTTGCTGTGCAGCAACAAATTTTGGTGCTTCAAGCTTGTCCATCTGGAAACTTTGCTGTCCCTCAGCTTACCAGGGCGAGAGAGGCATTAAGTGCCTACATGGCATAGGTAAGAACCATTGCTGAAAGGTGCCTGAAACCCACATCTGGCCTCCATGTGAATTGAAGGCGAGAAGCTTCTCCTAGATGGAGAGCTGGCTTAAGGAGACCTCTCTGCAGCCTACATGGTGAGGGACAGCAGGTTATTGCCATGTCACAAGACATTGTGCTTGCCGGCACACCTGCCAACCTCTAAGAGTCCAGAGCCCTGGAAAGGACACTGTCTGCCAGAGAAGGGACCAAGACCAGGTCAGAGACTGTGCAAGCCCCAGCACCCTGCCAGGGTCCTGGGGAAACTCCAAAAGCCTCCAACAGGTATCATACTACTGACAGCAACCTTCAATGTTTTGGGTACTGTCTGGAACTATAATGCAGCCCCAGAAATCTGGAGATACTATTTTGTGAGTAAATATTCTTAAAAGCCTCTTTGTAATTAAAGTACTTTGCTTTGGTTCTGTTCACTTCTGTCTGCTCTGTAACTGCCTTCTGACTGAGCAGAAAGGAGCCTCTCCAGTTCCCCTAGAGGGCAAGCAGCATATTGCACTGCAAGAGTCTCTCCAAAAGCTAATGTTTGCATTGTTGGTTTTGCTTAACTCTTTAAATTGCCTGTTCCCTGTGTAAATAGAATCATAGAATGGTAAGGTTGGAAGGGACCTCAAGAATCATCTAGTTTCAACCCCCTGCCATAGGCAGGGACACCTCCCACTAGCACAGGTTACTCAAGGCCTCATCCAACCTGGCCTTGAACACCTCCAGGGAGGGAGCATCCACAACCTCCCTGGGCAACCTGTGCCAGTGCCTCACCACCCTCACTGTAAAGAACTTCCTCCTAACATCCAGTCTAAATCTTCCCTCTACCAGTTTAAACCCATTGCCCCTAGTCCTGTCATTGCAGGACTACAAATGCCCACAACTGTGCATTCATACTTTTAAAACAAGTTTTCTGGAGAGATTTAATATGAATACATACTTTTAATAATTTTAAAATGTTTTATAATTAATAACCCACTTGTAACCATCACTAAAGGGAAAGAAAGTGTGGTAAGAACAGATGGGGAAAGCACTATCAGAAAGAGGTACAAGATACAGCAGGTCATTCAATGGTCTGAGTTAATGCCCAGGAGCTCCTAGCTCCTCTGTTCATGGGACAAGAGCAAACCAAAGGTATGAAGTACACAGCCTGAAGTGATCTAAGTATGTCTGAAACTCCTGTGCCTTTGAAATAAACATGACATAAGACATGAATACACAAAACAGAGCGCAGATAGGAAGTACAATGTAAATGAAAAGGGATGATGTTCCATGAAACAGCAAGAAAACAAAGTTAAGAAAGCAAACAATCAGTAATGTAAGGAAAGCAGAGTCAGCATTTGCAATACTATCGTTAGCATGCCTTGTACTTCTGAATGCCCTTTATTTGCTAGCCTCAGAGTCTGCAAACATTAAGAATTTGTCTATAGAGAGGCTGGGCCATCAGATGATTTATTTATTCTTCTGCTGCTTTTGTCTCTAGTTACACTTCTGCTGTGTCAATTTTATTTACACTCTTCATGGAAGCAGAGTGTGTGTGTATGTGGAACCAAACAAGGACTGTCTGAAAATATGCCCATTCATAAAAAACAAGCTCTCAGTCCAATGTACATATGACACATCCACACCCTCCACTGGGACACAATGCAAACACCACACGATGAGTAACAACAGATTCCAGCTATGGATCATCAACACCACCAACTCCTGCTTCATATAGGTTTTCCTTGAGACTATTCCTCACAAGTGTCCAGCAAGCTTCATAGGGCATCTGGGAAAATCTGCCCAAATCCCTCCCACTGGGAGCCATCCTGTGAATCTTAAGTCCTCTCCTTTGGTCTTTTGAAAAGTCTGGGCTCAATGCCTGGTGATAGGTTTGGGGATACAGACCTGGAGAGTTCTGTCAACCTTTACTTCTCTACTTGTAAAGAGAGATTATTGCTTCCTAAGCATTAGTTGCTCTTGGGAGGATTATTTGTACAATAAAGTGATCTAGAAAAGAACATTTTTAAAGTGATACTGAAAGGAAACACCATGTTTTATTTGTGTTGGCAATTTTTTTTTCTCCTTTTGTGGTGAGTTTATTGCCTGTGAGAAGTGCTCGGAAATCCTGTTTCCTTTAAAAGCAGCTCAAGCAAATCGGGTATTGCTGCAACGGTACAGACAATTCCAACATATTGCAAAAGTCTTATCACTTTACATTACACACCCTCATGAGGTATAGGTTGAGAGATCTGTATCTAAATGCTTTCGTGGGTGGTAAGAGGGTTACATGTGCAAGTAGCCCCTCTCCCTGAAAGGCAGCAGGTTCTCCCAGGAGATAGTCAGGATTTTTTTCTGAAACAGTTACTGGATCTCTCCAGTTAACAACCCAGGACAGGTTTCTCTCATTTGATTATCATGAGAATACAGAGAAAATTGTGGGGACTAGGAGACTGGGTGCATGGGAACTTACATTCTGATGTTTCTGTTCTGCCACTACCTTTATATTTGTGCTTCCTCTCCAAAACTGATGAATTCATTACACTGCACAATCTACTTTAGGCTCTCTGCAGCTGCCACAGCAGAAAATGGACAGATATTACATTGTCACTGAACTAACAGAGCTATCTCCTACCGCTTCCTTTCTACAAAGGGGAAGACGATAGACCTGTTTCCCCCAGCACATTTCTTACATAGAAATGGTGCTTTGTTAATAAGACAAACCCAGCATTTTAACAACTGCAGGGTGAAGGGTTGAAGCAGTAATATGCCTTAAGGTCATGTGGCACACGGTCATATTTTAATTACCACTGCCTGAGGCTATCTCCACAGGTATGTTTCTTTCCTGCATAAAACATGAATCTGGGAGTGATTTCAAAACATACTGTCAAGTAGGCTGTGACTCCAACAGGATGCACACAGTATCAGACTTTAATCTAAGGGCAAATTTTATTTCACTATTTTATCTTGTAGGCTCAGGGGGATGAGAGGAACACTTTTCTATTGGTAAACTGATAAAGTTTAGCAATGCAAGACACATCATATGTTCTAGAAATCTTTAATTTCCTTAATAAATATTCAAGCATAGTAAGCTCTCAACACCAACATCCTTTCAATAAAAGGTAACCTTATATGGTCACTACATGATTTATAAGATGTCATGTTAAAGTAAACTCAAACTCACCAAACACACTGAAGGAAGGAAACGGTTGTCTGGCTCCATATGGTGTTTTCATGTTTGTATTAGTATCAGACTATTCAAACACTCTGGATACCAGCACAGGTTTTAGCTCTAGAGGAATGATAAAGAGAATTTTATCCATACCATCTGTATCAATAGCATAAAAACTGCTGGCAACATACGAATGTGATTCAAACATTTAGGGTCATCTTCCTGTTGGGGATTAAAAAGAGATTGTTCTCTCAGGCTAGTTTGCTCAGACAGTTATCACAAAAGTAGATCATGGAACCCTTCTACTAGTCAAGTATGATGCAAAAAGCAAAAGCATACTTAAGTTGTAAAGACCAATTCCTCTGAGACAATCTCGTCTAAAGCAGGATATAGCACTGCAAAAGCTGAAACCTAAGTGTCACTATCATATTTGATCCTTAAATCCAAGATCCAGATTTTTGTGAAGTCACACCATTCCTGACTGAAAATATACTGTTTTTGCAAACATCTTCAATCTACAAATGTATCACGCACCTTAAATAAATAACAAGTTTCTTATTTATAATGGATGATCATTAAAAAAAAAAAAATTAAAAAAAATAAAAATCTAGGGCATTGCAATCACTTTTCCTTGGCTGTTCCCTCTGGTCTCACTCCCTGACAGATCCTAGGAGGTATGCTCCAACAACAGGCTACTTCAGGGACTCCCAAGCTCAACCCCTGTGAGGCTCCACCCAGATATTAGCAGAAGAAACCTGATGTAAACGGACGGTCACTGAATTACATTCTTCCGTCCCTATAGGGGGCAACCCTTCACCACTTCAGTGAACCCACCACATGTCAGTTCAGGCCCTGGAACATGCTGCATCACTGCTGTTTAAAGAAATCAGAGAGGGGAACAGATTTCAACACACGTCACAGCAGGTCAGTACATTTGCTGGGTAATGTGCTGCCAAAGCTCACAGTTGCTTTTAAAGTTATTTTTAAATCCATTGCCAAACCATGCTCTTGTAAAGCCCAGCTGAGCAGACAACCTGCAATAAACTCAGTGAGGTACAAGATCTCCTATGTTTGGTTGGGCAGAACTCATCTCCAATTATTTCAAGGTGCCCTTTCACACTGAATATTAAGTTACAGTGATACTTTGAAGCATTCCACTTTCCTTGGAGATTAATGTATTTATCATGTACTTCTAATTCTCATCAAATTTTGGTTTGTTCACTTCAATGAATAGGTGGTGGTTATTAGCCTTCTACATTAACCACTATTTCTATTTTATTAAGAAAAGTACCTTCAAGAACTTCTGCTAATGAGAACAGCAAAGATGCAGAACATACCATCAATTCCTTGAATCTCACTCACACCATATTACAAGGCTAATAGTGTCAACAGTCCATTAAAATCGTGAAGTATTACAACCTCTAGAGACCTTAATGACTTAAACACCTCCTCTCTACCTTTTCTTCCTACGTTAAACACCATAGCACATAGAAGCTTTTCTCTGAGCTGCAAACACCCTCTGTGGTTGAAGGGCAACCAAGCTGGTGAAGGGCCTACAGAATAAATCTTAGGAGGAGCAACTGAGGGAGCTGGGGATGGTTAGTTTGAAAAAGAGGAGGCTGAGGGGAGACCTCATTGTTGTCTACGACTACCTGAAGGGACATTGTGGAGAGGCTGCTGCTGGTCTCTTCTCACAGGTAATTTGAGACAGAACAAGGGAGAATGGACTCGAGCTGAGACCGGTTAAGTTTAGATTGGACAAAGGAAAAAAGTTTTTCACAGAGAGAGTAGTCAGGCACTGGAATGAGCTGCCCAGGTAGGTGGTTGAGTCACTGACCCTGGATGTGTTTAAGGGCCATTTGGATGCAGTGCTTAGGCATATGGTTTAAGGTGAATCTTGTAGAGTAGGGTTATAGGTTGGACTCAGTGATCCTGAGGGTCTTTTCCATCCTGGATGATTCTGTGATTCTGTGGTTCTTGCATATAATAGTTTTCCGTTTGCCTTTCTACTTACAGACACATTACTTGCTTGGTCAGACTCACTAGAGGAGCCCAGAGGGCAAAACATTTTCTTCTTCACTTTCCTCTAGAGTGCAGAAGCATGAGATTTGAGTATGTATCAATATCTGGAGACCTGAGGAACATCTTATTGGCTGCAGCAGACACAGCATTCCCAGTAGCTTTCTTAACAGACCAAAGGACTTCCATTTTCCCACCTTCCAATGGCTTTTCAGTATTTCAGAACTATAGACTGACATTGGAAGAGAGTCAAAAAAGTATCTTAAGCATTTTCAACTTTCATAGCACAGTATGTAAGATGGGGCAGCTGAAGCATATAACAAAGCCAACAAGTAAAGCTCAAAATCTGCTCAGTGTGATTCACAGTTTGCAAGTGGAATCATGACAAGTAACAGGTAGACGCTGAGCTAGATCTGCATGGTACTAGGGAATAGGAAATGCTGAACACTGTGCATATCTGAACCTTTGTTTTTCAGAGCACTGATATCTCTGTCCGTGAAATTAGGGCAGATACCTGGGAATTAGGACACCAAATAGTCAGACACCTCAGAGGACCATGCTGGACCACAGGCTCTAGAAGTGTCTTTCTGCTGCAGATGGGCCAGCAAGCACTACGTAGGATTCATGGGATGAAAGCACAAGTAAGAGGGCCAAGGACTGCAATTTTGAATTTACAAGTGGAAAGCTCTGGTCTTTGCTGCTATGCTGGACCTTATCACTGAGAGAACATCCAGGGTTCTTTTCTCCTTTTCAAGTCGCCCAGTAATACCTGTTCCTACATCATGACAGTGCTACCTGTTGTCCTTATGCTACAGCCAAAGCTGTTGGCTTGCTTGGATCTCAGCTTTCATTGATTCAAAAGCTTAAGAATAGGAGGACCTGTTCCCTACATTGTTCCTCTGACACCGTGCCAAGCAGACATATATAATCCAAACAAGGCAACAGCATAATATCCAGAAGCTTTCCACCTTATCTAAGGGGAGTGAGAAGCTTGCTCAAATCACACTTACATTGTGCATGATAGAGAAGAGGAACAAAGAAAGCTGAGAGTCACTCCAATATGTGCTGCAGAGGTGGAATGGGAAGGAGAGAAATCTGTAAGGAAACCCTTTTTACAAGAAGAAATCTCAGAACAAACTAAGAAAGTGGGAAACTCCTCCTCTGCTCCTTTTCTTCTGCATGATGCACTGTCAGCCCAATGGCCACCACCTTATCTGGCCTCACTCAAGTGATGAAAATTTGCTACTAGTTGAGATGAAACCCTGAGTTTTCCTGTCTGTGTCTTTTGGGAAAGAATGTAACAGAAATGAGGACACGCACACTCTACAGCTGGCTGAAGCTAGGTCTGATGGTTCCTCAGTTAATTATTATGCAGGCTGACTAATGGGCATGGGCATTTCGGTTGGACATTGTTTTTTCAGGCTAATTGCTAAGGTTGATGCTGCTTTGGTGTGGTTTTGTCTATAGAGTGCTTGTGCAAGCATACTTGTTGAGGGGACATGATTCTTTGAAAACAGGTGGCATAAGTGAGACAACAAAAAATTCTTCTAGCTGCTGCCATGGTCCTGTTTATCGTCTGTTCTGACAAGACCTTAGCTGTGAGCTACACACACGTCTCACCCACTCAGCATTTCACAAAATCACAGAATTAAGTTGCATTAGTACATTTCACTACTAATTCATATGTTTGTCTGAATTTCATGCCAATTTCATTGCAGTGAATACAGTGACAGAAGTGTCTACCAGCAGTCTCAAGTATGGGGTAACAGTATGTACAAGCATTTGAAAGACTTTTAAAGAATAGTATTCTTCCTTAACTTACTATCTTGCTGTTTACTACACTGGAACTAAGATTAAAATGCTTTAGTGTTTACTGAAGCAGCATATATGCTATCTAACAGCATGTTATTTTGTGCACACTGTTTAACATTCTTTATTGCTCCAACTCATGAGTTTTATTTGAAATCAGTGGAGGAATTCATTCCATCCACATTTACTCAGCTATTAGCAGCTACTGCAAAAGTGCTGTGTGGAGAATAAACAGTAGTTATTTATGAGCTTCTGTAGGCATGCAAACTCCTGACAGAAAAATTACATTTTTAAGATCTGTTATTATTTATGGGATGCATGTGTCACTGAATGCAGCTGCATTGTGTATATATACAGGTTGCTCCAGAGGTAACACTGAAAAGAACTGTAGCTATCTGGTGTAACCACGAAAAGAACCATAGCTATCTGGTCCTTCTCTTGCTCTTAGCTACAATAAGCATGGAGATGATGGAGCATTAAACTCTACCTTTGATTAAATCTTAGTAAAGTATTCAATGGGAAGCGCTTCCTATTAAAGGCTGCAACTGATCATAGAATACTTTTTCCATAGGTCTTCTAAGAAATTTCCACCATGGAAGATCCATAAAATATTAGCTGGACATTGATCAGGAATAATTTAGGTCTCATTTACACAGATGCAATCAGAAAAAGGAGACATTCCCACTTAGTAGATCATGAACCGCTTCACATAGGGACATCATACGGGTCCGTCTGTGGCACAGAGCAATGCTACAGTCAATTTGTTACTATCAGCTCAGTGAGGGAATCATAGAATTATAGAATGGTTTAGACTGGAAGGGACCTCACAGATCATTCAGTTCCAACCGCCCACCATAGGCAGGGACACCTCCCACTAGTACAGGTCACTCAAGGCCTCATCCAACCTGGCCTTGAACACCTCCAGAGAGGAAGCATCCACAACCTCCCTGGGCAACCTGTGCCAGTGTCTCACCACCCTCACTCTAAAGAACCCTCTCCTAACATCTAGTTTGAATCTCCTGTCTTCCAATTTAAGCCCATTACCCCTTGTCCTGTCATTACAAAACCTTGTAAATAATCCCTCCCCAGCCTTCCTGTAGGCCACCTTCAGATACTGGAAGGCTACTATAAGGTCCCCTCGAAGCCTTCTCCTAAATGCTCCTGAAAGTGCAGGACAGTGGTGTACGTTTTTCCAATATTCTCCCTTACTCCACCTGGCTTTTTAAATCTGGTGCATTAATACAGTTTACGCTCTGCTCCTCTACCTTTGTGAATTTTTTCCTGGTCTTGCTACCCAGATAGAGACAAGGGTGCATCTAATAGCTAGAGATTGGTTCAGATAGGCAATCAGAGTAGAAATGTTTAGCATAGCTTCATGTTTTATCTTCCCAGAACCTCAGTGACATCTCATCTGGAATACATGGCTTGCATCAAATCTTTGTGTATTCCTGGGTTTGATTGTCTGAGCTCTAGAGGAAACAAATGACAAGAGCTATGTACCTTTACTAACTAGCATTCTTTTTCTGTTTTTTGCATAATCAAACAGCACCTTTCATCCTATAATGTATTTAAAATACCTTTCAGACAAAGCCCAATTTGATGAGGCTGACTGCAGCAGCAGGGAGCATGCATGGTACATTGGGCTTTAGAGTAATGGTTTAGATCTCTCTACAGTATGTAGCACACATAAGCTTTGAAGCATAAAAATCATAAATGATTAACCTACTTGATTTCACATAAATGAAAGAAATATGCCTTTCATGGTTTGTATTACTGTCCCAAAACAAAGAGATTATGTCATCATGTGATGAGGTGTTTGGTTTTGGTTTTTTTGTGGTCTTCAGAAATGCTATTCCATTTTGGTTTTAATTGCCAATTTTTCACTGTATTAAGTGCTAATTATTATATATTTGTATACATGACACTTCAATTATCATCATGTGATCATAGCTGTTTGGATTGATATTGTCTCATCTCCATGAGCTATTTCCACTACAAGCTATGCAGCCTTAAAAAAATTACATCCAAATGTTCTTCTCTTTTTTAATTAAAAATATTTTTCAACTAAGGAAGAATCTTACTAAAACATCCAGTTTGCAAAAATAACACAAAGGGCCTTTTTAAAATACAAACAAACAAACAAACAAAAAACCTCAAAGAAAACCAAACAACCCCATAAATCAACATTTATTAACATTTCAATAAAGTAATGTTTCAAGTCAAAATGTGGTGGGAGATATGCTATTACTTAAAAAAATATGTTAATGCACACCAATATGACCTCTCCAATAGCAATGAAAACAAAACAAAACACACCCCACAAATAATGCTTCCCAGGAATTTGTCTAAGTTTTAGAAGTACCTTTTAAAAAGCTCCACAGTGCATATTTTTATATCTACCTCTTCTAAAAGTGCTCCTGAATCCTCCTTTGGACTTTCAGGTGGCGTTTGAAAAGAGGAGCAGTCTTATGGACTGTTATTTTCCACAGGAGCTACTGGCTGCTTGTTACAGGGGTTTTTTTTCCTAAGATCATCCTTCAATCAGATCATCCCTGCCTGGTTAAAATTAACAAGGTGATATAACTTACAAGAAGTGTCAGAAGCACACTTCAGGTTGGGCACATGTAGGAAACCGATTTGGGGGCTTTTGTGTTGTTGCTGCTTAGCTGCTTTACCCTTATAGTGTAATGAAATTACTTCTAGAGAACAATGAAATTTCTGAGGAATTTTTAAAGTTTTCTTTCAGTTGACCTTAATCCCCATTTCAAATCAGCAAGAATTATGAAGCTAAACTATGTCAGCTCAACTTTTAAACCTATGGTTCATTAGCTCATCTCCTTGCCAGGTCAGAAAATTATGAACCTGCTTAAAGACAGCTAAGGCAACTAGAAGACTGAATAAAACCCGAAACATATCCCACTATGACATACACATGAGTTCACCCACAGAAATTACAGTTGTGTCAACTACAAAACACATTCAGTCCTATAGTGCTATACCTGAGCCTCATCTGGAGGCATGATCTAAAATATGCATCTCTGCTGCAAACTAAAAGGCAAAGATAAATTCCCTCACTTTGTTTGAAATGCTGTTGTTCTTGACCTCTGGGATAGAGAAAGATTTATATAAATAGAATTTCTCTTTCTACTTGCTTCCCTGTCCTGGAGAAATATATATAAATAAGAGATCAAAGATCCTGTATAAACATTCAACATAAAGTTGACAGGCTGCAAAAGCATAGTTTCTTCCTCAGTGTTTCAGAGAATGGTGACTTAGTAAGCCCCTGGGACTTTGCAGAGCTGCTTCCTCCACTAGACTATACCCTGTGAGAGAGACCTTTTTCAATTTCGTTTTAATTTCAGTGGTGCCTTTGAAAATATAAATATGTCAGAATGATTAGGTGGTAAATGGTTTATATTAGCTGCTGCAATATATTTTGGCAGCCTATTTGGAATCATACAATGCCACTGGTGGCCTGATCTTGTTATCTTCACAGAGACTGCTGAATTCCCATGTGGCAGAAAAGATGGAGGACTTGCAAATTTTGGCTTTGGCCCCTCAAAAGCTCCAATAAACTTTTTATTTGTTTCAGGTTTTGGGGGGTTTTGTTTTCTTTTTTTGCTTTTCTGATAAGATTCTAACAGGCAACATGGCATTGACTGGTTTATTTTTGTTCCAATTTCTTTGAATGTCTCATCAGTTACTTCCCAATATCCCAGACAGATGTACAGATTCAACTGAGCAAATAAGGTCCAGTAAGAAGTTATTGATGGCTTTATCAGTATGAAATACTCACAATGCATCACCTGCATGCTTAGGAGTGTAATGCTGACAATAAATATGATAATAGTTGTCACACATCAGTGAGAGAAATGTTGTGCTTCCAAAGCGCTGAATAAATTGCGTTTCCCTTTATTTATTCAGTGCAATAGATGGCACAAAGATGGTAGAACCAACCAACCATTTTGACATGTTTACAAGGCTTTTAAATCACAAAATGGATTATTGCAATGCTGAAAGTATTTGGCAAACACATTTTATGCACAGCACATTCTGCTTGAAGAGGCAGGCTTTTTAATTTACATTTGTTAGAAGTGCCTGTGACGAAGAAGGATTGTATGTCAGAGAAGCTATACCTTTAGTACCAAAAAGTAACCTGCATTGTTACATCTGAGCTGTCTCACACAAACTCGCAAAACTAAGCAGAGAGGAGGCATGAGAATCAGGGGTAATATGCAGAGACCAAGTGCAAGGTCCTGGATCTGGGTCGAGGCAATCTCAAGTACCAATATAATCTGGGCAGCAACTGGCTGGAGAGCAGCCCTAAGGAGCAGGACTTGGGGGTGCTGGTGAACGAGAAGCTCGGTATGAGCTGTCAGCATGCACTTGCAGCCCAGAAAACCAATCAGATCCTGGGTTGCATCAAGAGAATTGAGGCTGGTAGGTTAAAGGAAGTGATCCTCCCCCTCTACTCCGCACTGGTGAGACCCTACCTGGAGTACTGTGTCCAGTTCTGGAGCCCCTATTGCAAGAGGGATATGGGTGTGCTGGAACGTGTCCATAGAAGGGCCACGAGGATGATCAGAGGGCTGGAGCACCTCTCCTATGAGGAGAGACCGAAGGATTTGGGGCTGTTCTATCTGGAGAGGAGAAGGCTCTGAGATGACCATATTGTGATCTTCCGGTATCTGAAGGGGGCCTATAAGAAAGCTGAGGAGGGACTTTTTAGCATGTCAGGTAGTGACAGGACTAGGGGGAACAGGACAAAGCTAGAAATGGGTAGATTCAGACTGAATGTTAGGAAGAAGTTCTTTGCCATGAAGGTGGTGAGAGCCTGGAATGGGTTACCCAGGGATGTGGTGGAAGCCCCATTCCTGGAGGTGTTTAAGGCCAGGCTGGATGAGGCTCTAGACAGCCTGATCTAGTGTCAGGTGTCCCTGCCCATGGCAGGGGCGTTGGAACTAGATGACCCTTGTGGTCCCTTCCAACCCCCATTGCTTCTATGATTCTATGGAGATACACATGAATCACCTTACTGGTTGTAACATGATGTAGTTAAACCCACAATAAGATCCAAGCATGACCAAGATCTTTCTCTTAACGGACACATCTGACGGTGAGTTTGGATCCATAGATCTTAATAAGTTTTCTTTTTCAGTCCTTCCTCATTTAGTATCATCATTTGAGCCTGATATAACAATGTGTTAAATACTTCCTGCAAGATATAGCAGATTTGTTTCATTTCCCACAGAGTCTTACAAATACTCAGAATAAGATCATAACTCCAAGAGAAATTGGAACATAGGAGGAATGAGTATCAAGTGAATGGGGTCAATCTTTTTTTTTGGTGGTGTGCAGCAATGAGAAAAGGAGCAATGACTACAAACTGGAATACAGAAGGTTTCACCTCAACATGAGGAGAAACTTCTTTACAGTGAGGGTGACAGAGCACTGGAACAGGCTGCCCAGAGAGGCTGTGGAGTATCCTTCTCTGGAGACTTTCAAAACCTGCCTGGATACCAACTACTCTAGGTGATCCTGTTTGGCAAGGGGGTTGGACTAGCAACAAACATTTTGATGGACTGGGCCCATCTCATATACACCACACTTTCTGTCTACTAATGTGAGCTCTCTAAAAGTGAAGAATTGCTGAGCCGATTATCCATCCTCCTTGTAGTGAAAGAAAACAGATGTATGCAGAAGGTGACTCAATCCATTTATCTCACTCTGTTATCCTTCTAGATATGCTTGTCTATTCCTCTACAATGGCTACAGTTAGTCTTTGATAGCTAGCTCAGTCTAGAGTAGGATGCAGGTGTGTGCTGGTTTGAGGCTAATTAGAATATTTTAATAGAGAAAATTACACTATAGGCTGTGAAAGGAAAACATCATGATGTCTACTTCACTCATATGCTTACTAAGAAATTGTTTGGGAACACTAACCAGAACATTAGATAAGTGAGTCTCTCTCTGTCTCTTGCTGGAACAGGAGCTGCTGGGGCGATCTAGCAGCTTCTGGCTCCTCTGCCGATTAATTTTCACTAACCACTTTTCTTCGAACCCCCATGGCTGATCTTCTTAATTTACCTTGCACATAAGGCAAACCTTGGGGTAAGGAACAGGGGTGGGGAGAAGGTGGAAGGGTGGCTGGAAGCCCCTCCTGGGGTCTCTGATTTCTGGGAGGGGAGTTGTGTTGCTGTATTACCTTTAACTTGTATATTTCTCTAACTATTTCTGTATGTAGTGTATATATCTACTTGCACATTGTGCTGAGCTGTAAATACAGCTTCATCTCTTAACTTCCAGCTGGTTGAGTTCTAGTCTGGGTCATTTTACAAAGTGGGGGGGGTGGGGCGGGGAACTCCCAAACCTTCACAAGGTGCAATGGCTTTAGACATCTTTAATTATCGGGGCTACCCAGGACAGCCCATCACCAGTCACACAACATGCACCTATGATAGCACTGTATGCTTTTGTCCAGTCTCACTCTGAATATTTACTTTTAAAATAACCAGGTAGAGATGAAGAAAATATCTACATAGTATCACCTCCCCAGTACACAGGGCCCCATACTTTACAGAACAGGAGCTGTTTAGAGATTCNTGTGCTGAGGGTTCCAGAACTGCACACAGTACTCCACAGTACACATTATGCCAAAATGTGATGAGCTATCTCCATAAGGAAAACATTTTTACTTAAGCCATATCTTTTTTCTCCCCCTTTCATTTCTGGTTTCAATAAACCAGATCTTCAACAGCTGTAGGTAAAACACATTTTGCCTCTGCTAGTTTGGAGAAGTTGACAGTCTGGTCAAAACCTCTAAGTCAGAGTTTTGGCTTCAATTAATCTTTCTACCCCAAAGATAGTATTCAGACATGGGAGAAGCCAACATAAATGTGAATTGTTTGAGGAATTAGGAAGCAGAAAACAAAGCTAGTAAGAAGCAAAAAGGTACATTGTAAACTGCTAGAAGATTTTGGGTTTATTTGTGTTGTAGTTACAAGCTAAATAACCATGGTATTCTACCAACAGTAAAGTTGTAGCTTTACAGAAGTGTTTTGGGTTTATTTAGAACAAAATCCCAAGAATACCAGAGTACCTTACTAGAGGGAAAAATAGTAAGTCCAACATTAAATGTAATAAAGAAGGACTGAAATTCCTAAAATTCAGTCTATAAAATTCATCAAGAGAAACAGAATATTGGAGATAAGTTTTTTTAAATATTAGAAAAATAACTACATATTTTTTACCATAAACCAAAAATTAATAACATGAACATATTAATTGTTGTCCAATTTATACATGGTACTTGCTCCCATTGAATTTGGCACATATACATTATTAACACTACATTAAAGTAACATGAATGGCTTGATTTAAAATCCACAAATGCCTGGCAGTAATGTATCTTCACATCAAGGAAAGAAGTGAGCAGAAATCTTTCCACAATTTTATAGTTCCACTGAAGAGTATTAAATCCTTCACATGATTTCAGGGCACATTAAATGGATTTCTGCTTTAAATATCTGAGGGATTTTGTGTATTTGCTTGGCCTTGAGCTCTAAGGAAAGGGGGAACAGTAGCAGGGGAAACAGTACCAGGAGAATTATTTGGGGCAATCTTAGAAATGATAGGTCACAGGCAGAACAGAGGACAATGGCTCTGAGCAGTGCCAGTGGCTGCTAAAGGTCTTTCTTCCACTAACCCTTGATGCAGAAGAGTTCTTAAAACACAATTATTTTTCCTAGTCTTTGTATTCTGCTGACTGTGCACAGTAGCTCCTTATACTAACTGGTTTCAAGAGAGAATTATTTGTGTTTGCATTGTGCAACAATTCAATTTAGATCTTTACTGGCCTATACAAAGATGCATGGACCTCTTTTCTTCTCATTTGACTTTCCTTCACGTATGCCCCATGTTGACACCATTTGCTCCACAGCGGAAGACACTGTCCTCTTCACAGCTCTGGTTTCTGTTTATAAATGAAATTTTAAAAAAGAGTCAATTTAATTAAGCCTGAAAGTAGAAGGGAGTATGGAATATGTGGGATTTTGGAGAGTAATTCAAGCTTTACAGATAGAATCATAGAATCACAGAATGGTAAGGTTGGAAGGGACCTCAAGGATCATCTAGTTCCAACCGCCTGCCATAGGCAGGGACACCTCCCACTAGTACAGGTTACTCAAGGCCTCGTCCAATCTGGCCTTGAACACCTCCAGGGAGGGAGCAGCCACAATCTCCCTGGGCAACCTGTTCCAGTGTCTCACCACCCTCACTGGAAAGAACTTCCTCCTAACTTCTAGTCTAAATCTCCCCTCTACCAGTTTAAACCCATTGCCCCTTGTCTTGACATTGCAAGACCTTGTAAATAGTCCCTCCCCAGCCTTCCTGTGGGACCCCTTCAGATACTGGAAGGCTACTATCAGGTCTCCTGGAAGCCTTCTCTTCTCCAGGCTGAAGAGCCCCAACTCTCTCAAGTTACCCAGATGTACCCAAGTACCCAGATGGACTTGGGAACTTTACACCATGCTTTAGGTCATGCAATACTGCTCTTATTATGCTATTAGGTATTGCTCTGGTTAGCTGTAACACCATTCTTCATTATTACAACCATTTTTAAACTGAAAAAAAACCCAAAAAACAAACAAACAAAAAAAACCAACCAAAAACCCACAACTAAAAGATTTACTTCTGAATGGCATGAGTAGCTCACATAAGATCAAACCCAAACATTATTTAGTAGATACATAGTTAGTCCTCTTCTAAGGACAATAGCTTTAAGCAAAATGGAGAAGAACTTCTCAGCTAGAGGTCAGGATATTTTCTGTGTCGTTGGAGACTGGATGAGGCACTTAGTGCCATGCTTTAGTTAATTAGAATGTGTTAGGTGATAGGTTGGACTGGATGATCTCAAATGTCCTTTCCAATTTGGTTAATTCTGTGGGACACACATACTCTATTAACCAGACCTCTTCAAGTGGCAGAGACTTCAAAGGTATTTATCTGCAGGTATGATCACTGAAGGTAGTCAGATAAAGAAAAATCCCTGTTAGGTTTCCACTGAAGAAAGATGCCTCTTAGGTTTCCACTGCTCCCTCCCTGGAGGTGTTCAAGGCGAGGTTGGACGAGGCCTTGAGTAACATGTACTAGTGGGAGGTGTCCCTGCCTGTGGCAGGGAGCTGGAACCAGATGATCCTTGAGGTCCCTTCCAACCTTACCATTCTATGAAATTATAGCAATATGAATCAAACTCACACTACGCAGCAGAGAATCCTCAAGAGAAAATGGCTTTAGGTGTTTTCCTGCAGTAAAAGACGTTTCTCCAGGTGATCATCTTGAAAAATATGTAGAGTTAAGGAGGGGTTGCATCTGGATTTTAAATTAATTGTAACAAGGCTGATATAAAAATATTAGATATTTTTACTAAATAAAGAAAATTCCCCAACTTATTTACAATTCACACACAGATTCTAATATGCGGTCGGTAAAACTACCTTTGCAGAATGTATATATATTTAATAAAATTAATTTAAATGATTTTAAGAGTCATTTAGAAAAAAGTGAACAGCTAGAAAGTCCTGCAGCACAAACTGCCGCCTTAAGACTAAATATAAACTTCCCTGAACTTCAGAAAGAGAATTTACTCACTTATTGGAGCCTCAGTATTAATAACTCAAAAGTATGGATGGAAACTTAAAATGATGAAAAATACAGTCCCTGCCGCATGGTGGCCTTCCACATGGCGGTGATGCAGTGTGGCTTCGCCTCTTGTGTACCTCCAATGGGACACGTCGGCCAAGGAGATCACGGACGCAAGGCAAACCCTCCGTGGCTCTCAGGAGGCTATTGGAGACCCTGGGCGAAGCAGGATCCCAATTTCCAGGCTGGAGCAGTCCGATCGGCTGCGAGGCTTGGCCAAGGGCTCGGTTCTCGATCTAGAGCAGCGAGTTGGCAAATCCCAGTTTTGCAAAGTTGCTGCAGGGCTGTTTCTTGGACTCGGTCAGCATCAAATGGACTGGGGCTGGGCTGAGCTCAGACGAGCAGCTGTACCCCAGCGCAGGGCAAGCCCTGCAGTCCCCTGGATCGGCACAACAGACAAACAGGGTCAAGTCTGCTGTTTGTGGGGAAAAGGCAAGTTGCCCGCTATGTGATGCCGAGCAATGCCAACAGGTAGCAGGTAAAATAATAACCGTAGAAGCAGCGAACAGAATGAATTGGTTTGGGTTTTTAAGAGTTTTGTCTGAGTGTTTTGACCAATAGCAACAGACAAAAAACATTCCTGGAACCAATCCCAAGTCACCTCACCAAAAAAGGGAGATGCATGAGCCCAGCACCATGACCTTTGTTTACCAGAAACAAAGCAGGGTGTATGGTGACTCCAAATATGGAGTCTCTACGGCAGACTGGAAGGCACCAAGGTTTTTGTCTGCTTTCCCGCTTCTTCCACCCGGGAAGAAGGGGAGAAGGGAGGTGGGGGGGCAAGATGGGTATTTAGGTATAATTTAGGCCTTCCACAACAAGAATTCATCATGAAGCTGCAGGAAGCCATGCTTTATCAATTCTTCTCAAGGACCTGCTCATTGTCTACTCAGACAAACATCCAAAGTAAAGGTTTCCAGCAAAATACTAGATTTCTTGAAGTAATTTAGAATATTGCAAAAGGGAATTATTTTGCAAGATTCCATCTACTGAAACAATAGCAATAGACTTAGTCTTGGGTTATAGTTCCTAGAGATGAAGCCTACCATACCATCCCTTGGTGTAAACTAGCATAACTTTCAGAAAATGGTTATAACTCCACTTCTCCACATTAGAAAGGTCTTTAGTTTGAGATATTTGGCAATAAACCAAAGAAAGAGTGTGGCAGAAGGTCCTTGATCTGCTGGAGTTCAGTATTAATGCTGCCTTTTACTTTTAAAAAAATACTGTTAAAAAGCCTCCCAAAACAGACACCCTGGGAAAAAAAAAAAAAAAAAAAAAAAAAAAAGCAACCAATCAAATAAAAACAGCTCACATGGCTGCAAAAACATGCCAAATATACCTTGAATTCTGATTCTTCTAGCATCTTCCACTGAGGGCAAAGGTGATGTCCTAAACCCTGTTTTCTCCTCAACACCACCTTGCAGCAACTGGGAATCCACTTGTGCAGTTTCAACAGAGATGCTTGGTTTTCCATTGTTTTAAAATCTTCCTTGCTCACAATTTTCTTTTACTTGCCTCATGCAGCATATCTTGCATAATCTTGTCTTTTTTAATTTTTCTGTCTCTGTCTCTTTATTTTTTTTTCAGTGACTTCATCTTGCTGCTTTATTTATCCCCTTCAGCACAAATACCCAGGCTGTATGACAAGATGGCAACAACCACCTGAGAGAGTCTGCATGCATCTGGTGCTGCCTAGAGCTGAACAAAGGTCTCTTATGGCTCCTTACAGCTTTACATTTCTGTCTTTCTGCTGTCTGTCCTTCTTGACTTTGATTTATTCTATTTGGCCATAGACAACAGGATGTCAAATCCAGCAAAGCACTTAAGTGTATGTTCATCTTCATCTTGTGTAGAAAGGTAGTAGGGAATGAACTTCTTGAGAATCTCCCAGTTCCTGCTTTTCCTCCTGTTCATTCAGAGTGTCTCTCATGGCTGTACCAGTTTGCATGTTGACCTTCCAGCCACTTTTGCCAGTCACCCTCAGGTTCCTCCTTTTCCCCAAACCTCTCTTCATCCTGTACATTGAAGGATTTGTGTCTACCCTATGTTCTAACTATCCAGATACTGTCGTTCCCATACTCAGAGCCTACTGTTGATAGAGCATTGGAGATTAATGTAGCTCCAGCTGTGCAGCCTCTACTAAGTTGTCCTTCCAGCTACCTCCCTGTATCCAAAAAGTAAGTTTGGTTACTGGTGTCCAAGAAGTGAAATTAACTGAAGAGGACTTCAAACAAAATGTAAGTAAAGACTGGGAAGACTAGAAAAGGGACAGTAAAAGACTAAAGACTGAGGACCAAATACTGATGACTGTGATAGAGATTCCCATGTTCAGACGCAGTAAAATAACGAGCAGCAATCAGCTCTGTAGTTACTGCTCTCTACCTCCAGCAATGACTGGCAATTGTTCAAATAAATGCAAGGACCAAGCAGGCAATAACTCAAAGGCTTCTCAGCAGGATATATACCAGGAAAACAGGTAGATACTTTTGAACAAGGTCTTGAGTGATTTTTTCGGTTTTGTTTCTCTTCCAAAACCTCTAACATTATAGGATATCAAATCTAATAACAGTAGAGAATATCCCTGTCCTAAGACATCACATAAGTGTTTAACCCTAGAATAAGCTTTTGTGGTTCATTTTTAGATGCCTGGTAATAAGTTTCATGTTTTAAAAGGTAGGAAGGGGAAGGGCACTATTGATCATTGTCATAATAATAACTCTGTTTGTGCTAAGTAGCAAAGACTTACTGAAGAAGAACCTATATCTGTGTCATAAATACAAGGACATTAAACTGGCTGCAGGAAAGACTGAAATCTGGAAACAATTTTCAAGATTTCTGGATTGATTTAGCTGTACCTTGGACCAACTCATTTAGGTTCAAATTATTTAAAAAAAAATTATTATTATATACTTCTGCAGTGTGGAGTTTTCTTTCTTTAATATGAAAAGAACAATTACTGTTCCTCCTTTCTAGCAAAAAATGGGCTTCTAATAGTGAAATATTGGGAAGATGATAACATGTTATACTAAGTGACTGATTACCCTTCTTCATACAAGCCAATTTACTGTAATTAAAGATTGCTACTTCAGCATGGAGGTCAAAGACTAGGGATTGTGAAATCATTTTCTAAAGAAATTCTAAAGACGCAGAAGAATGGGCTCTCTACTCCCTCCATCATTTTATTCTGCCTCATTATTGTTAGCAAGGCTTGTTGCTAAAATGTATGATTTGCATGCACACAAGGAGCTTAATTTTTATCTCAGTTACAGACTTTTTATTCCAGCCTAGAGTGAGTAGAAACTGCTTTGTGTAACCAAGGATTGAACTAAGTCCCAGTGGCCAATCCTGCAAGACCTTCCTTGCTTTCATTTCAGTTCTGTTACCTGGTCTCAAGGAAGAGGATAATACAGATCAGATAACAGAGCACTGAGTCAACAATTGGTACAAAAGTGTGAGTATTCTGATTGGGTTCAGTCCTGCAGGGGTAACTACCTCTGAAGCATGGATCACATCATCATAATATTTTCATCGCTTAGTGTTGTGTCAACATTATTTGCTAATAGCAGAGGCACACGGAGATGTCTCATTGAGACCCCACTTGGAATACTCCATCCAGTTCTGGAGTCCTCAGCATAAGACAGATGTGGACATGTCTGTCCAGTCCAGAGCAGACTGGGACAATCTTTTTAGCAAGCTTGTTTTGACGGGACAAAGTATAAGGTTTTAAGCTAAAGGAGGAGAGATTTAGACTAGATAGGAGTCTAAATCCTTTCACAGTGAGAGTGATAAAATCCTAGAACAAGTTGCTCAGAGAGGTGGTAGATGTTTCATTCCTGAAAGTATTTAAGGTCAGGTTGGACTGAACACTGAACACACAGCTCTATTTAAAGCTGTGCTTGCCCACCTTTAAAAGTTCCCTCCAGACCAAAACATTCTGCAATTCTATGAAACACTCAAATAGCTCTACCTTGGGTCTGGGTATTACAGGTGGTAGAAAAGCAATAAAGCTAACAGGCATTCATATTGATGAAATGAGTAGCAAAAGTGGAAGTGAGACCTGGAGAAGGAAAGATATGGATGAGATCTGATGCTGATAGAAGGGACAAGGAAGGGTATCTGTGAATACTTGCTTGCATGCTCAAAAATTAATCTACTCTGTAGGATGAAGCAAACAGTGCCAGGAAGTAAGGAAGCTTCCTGACTGATGCTGAGTATTGCAAAATGTAGGGTTTGTTGTAGTGATCTGTTTACCCATAGTAAGGCATTCAATGTTGGGAGTGTGGTACATGTACTCTGATATTCATCTGTTACTGTTCCCTTGATACACTTTTCCTTACTCTGAGGATGCTTCAGCACATCTTAGCTCTACCTAAAAGAACAATTTAGTGCCAAATTACAAAAGAAATTAATTACACAACACCAGCCAACCATCAGATGGGCAAATGCAGCACTTTGTCTTATGGATATAACAAAAGTGCATAATAGTACAACAAAAAAATGCAAGCTATAACTCAATTTAAATTAATGGACAGCTATTTAATTTTACATAATGGACAGTTAGACCAAATAAGGCTGCCGAATTCTTATTTTCCAAATGCTCCACACTGAGGCAAACAGGGAAAGAGTGGCTGAAAATAATTAGATAGTTAATCTCAAGAATTTGCAGGTTGAGGGAACACATAAAATGTGCAAAAGCTACCTGGAACAGGCAATCAAAGCACAGAGGAAAAATGTATAGATGTATTCAGGCTTGATTGATCCCATTTCACTGGCTGAATCAGTTTTAAGATGAATCTTCAAAATTATCAACTTGGTGTGCAGCAACAGCAGCCAAAAATACCACACAGGTATGGTGTCATATACTGGCATCATGAAGGCAGGTACTGAGAACGAGACAAACATTCATTTTGCTGGTACAGGAACCTGTGGTGAACCCTCATACTGAGTACTACAACTGGCATAGTCCTGCATCTCCAGAAAAGTGTTGTGAAGTTAGGGAAAAGTTAACAGATAGGTCAAGGGAGAGATTAAAAAGTCTGGGGGTCTGGGTTTGGGGAGAGAAAGGCTAAAGGAGCCATAATTAAGGATTTCTAAATCATTAAAGTGGTGGATAAGATTAATACAGACCCTGCAGTATGCGGGCTAGGGGACATTCAGTGACACTAGTGGGGTTGCAGTGTAAAAAAGATGAAAGACAGTGAGGACATCTTTGCACCAGGGCAGTGAACTCACTAAACCTGCCATATGGGAGGTTGTGAGCACAGAGGTGTCAGCAGGGTCAGAGAGGGATTAGAAGAATTCATGGACTATAGGCAGGTCCATGAGTGAATACAAAAATACCTAGGCAGGGACATACCTTCTAAGATCCCTATTAAATCTGGAAAAGACGTAGCAGGAGGCAGACTGCAGAGGATGGCAGGCTAAAATGTTCACCCTAAACAGCATCTCCAGTCCCCACTGCTGGAGACACAGCCTCAGGCAAGATGAACCATAGCTCAGATCTATTTATGTACTTAGAAATCAACTCAAAATGTGGAAGAGCACTAGTTTTGGAAATCAAAATGTGGTGTTGATTTAATCCCACTACAGAGGATGTAATAACTGCCAAAGTCAGTCTGAGTCAGAGCTAGAAATGAAAATGAAAAAGAAAACAAACTATTCTTATTATTTCTGAAACAAAGAAATAATATTNTTGCCTGCTCCAAGTCCTCACTTTCACCCTCTGCAACTTGGACATTGTGGTTGGAGCCCTTGCTGTTAAAGACTGAGGCAAAGAAGTCATTGAGCAACTCAGCCTTGTCCATGTCCTTTGTCAGCAGCTCTCCATTTTCCTTCTGTAAGGGTCCCACATTGTCCCTAGTTCTCCTCTTCTCACTAATATACCTGTAGAAGTTCTTCTTGTTCCCTTGTTATTATATCAGACACAAGCATGATAGGACATTTTTTCCCAGAAAATGTAGTATTTCTTGGGAACCATATGAAGCATGATTCATACAGTTCTGTTCAACATCAGTTTAGTCAACCAAAAAAAAAAAATTAAGTAGATATATCATGCAATGGAACTGAAACAAAGGAAAAAAACCACCAAACCAAAAAGTGTGTTGGTCAGTTCACCCAGAGAGAGAAAGCCTGAGAGGAGAGATAATTTGTTCTCTATAAACATATTAGAGGTAAATGTCAGAGGAGGACGATGAGGTAATTAAGCTAAAGGGAAATGTTGTCACAAGAACTAATGAACAGAGACTAACCAGAAATGTCCTCAGGCTGGACATGCTAATCTTCAGAGAAGTTCAATTTTGGAAGAGATTTCTGTTTGAACAGGAGGAAGAAAACGAGTAGTTTTAAGATGGTCCTTCATCAGCCTATGCAAGCAGTAACTCAAGGAGGAGGTCTGCAATAGCAAAGCATCAGAACTGATGACTCAAGAGAACCCTTCCCCTGCTGTGTCCCTTGAACTCAGTGTCCCTTAATTGTTGAGCACAGACATCAAAAAAAAAAGTGGTGAGTCCTGTGGGATTTCTCATGTCAGGGACCTTAAGGAAGGGGAGGAGCAGCTGACTATTATTTTGCACAGCCTCACCATCAGGTCAGCAGAACCTCATGATCAGAAGTGTCAAAGGTGACTGACTAATCAACCATGAAGCTTTGAATGGCTCTACCTATTGCACTCTAAAATGGGGCTTATTAGCAGGATACTGCAGCACATAGCAGGGCGGGGGGGAGGTGTGTGTCAAAAGCACTGGGCATCACATTGTACACCTTTTCTAGACCCAAGGTTACAAGTATGTTTATTGAAAACCTGACTGTGCCTTCCTCTGTCTATTTCACTGTTGTCCTTTCTGTTTGGAGTGTTTCTTCATTGAAGGTCTGATCTCTATTAAATGGTAATGCTTTTCCTCTTTCTCTGTTTTCTTTTGCCTGAATCATTCCAATCCCCTTTTTATCCCAACTGATTCTGCATCCAGAGGTAAGCAGAAATGCACTAAAGTGACCTAACACCACATCCAGCTTTGGTCACAATCTTCCTAAATCTTCATATTTACATGTCAAGAAACAAAGGAAAAGAAACAGGTGCAGAATATGCTGAGAAGGTTCTTTAAGCTTGCACTGCTAAAATTAAAAAAGAAAAAAAACAAAACAAAAAAAAAGCACAGTATATTGCAGATTTGCTATGTATTTAAAAATATAGTAATTAAACCCTTCCTGCTAGTTGTTATGTTACCTGGAATATTGAATAGTACCAGCAGAGTTTTGAACTTTTGCCATTAAATCTGACTGTTACCTATTTTCAACACCCTCAAAGCAGGAGTTTAACACTGTATTTCTCCCATATTTCCCCCCAAGAAGTTTCCACATTTCCAAGTCACTGAACATGGCCCCAAGATTATTGCTGTTAAAATATATTTTCATGCAGAGAATTTAAAATAAGACCATAATCAACTCAACCCACACATTAGTGATTTGAATACCACCATGCTAGGGAATAATGGAAAGGCCACATAATTATCTAATTTTAGGAGCCTGAGAAATCTGTTTAAAGTCATAGTCAAAGGCTTAGAAAGCAAAGTTTTTGCTGCTGATATGTCAGCCTTTCCAATATTCCTGTTAACCTCCACTGTTACCATCCCAAGAATGACATCTGTACATCCACCTGAGATGTCACTTTGAAACAGAAGATGTGCTGAAGGTATTTAGACTAACTAATAGTCATTCCCCCTGCAGTCCTATCTGCTCCTTTCCTCCCTGGCAGGAAATGAACAGCCTGAAGAATGGCGTGATGTATCTATCACTAACGCAACCTGTCAAAACAAATGGAGGGCTGAAAGTTTTCGTCGGGTGCCATGGTTTCTATTCAGGCTGGGTGCACGTGGTCAGAAAAGAAATTGAGTAGATACTGATACTTGAACACTGGAAGTCCCTCTGACTCCCAGTGAAAAATGGTAGGAGCAAAGTTGTTGTTAGATGTATGGATGTAAAAAAGGAAACACCTTTTACAGTCAGCAAG
Source organism: Eubucco bourcierii (assembly GCA_013396675.1). Classification (NCBI taxonomy): domain Eukaryota; kingdom Metazoa; phylum Chordata; class Aves; order Piciformes; family Ramphastidae; genus Eubucco; species Eubucco bourcierii. Next base: position 120,064 of record VWZE01002715.1, on the reverse strand, counting down.
TAAAGGTATTTGAAAATTACCAACAGGGTAGAAAGCCAGTTTCTTTTGCCTGGCTTCACAGAGGGACAGATCTGTGATGCAGCTGTTTTCAGCTCTGTGTCAAATTCCAAACCCGAAGTTGTCATACCTCTAATGATAAAGAGAATAACAGCCTTTTAAACACTACTCAAAATGTCAGGGTCTCACTCCCCAGAGCCACCCCACCTTTAAATCAACAGTAAAGGGTTCACTGATTTCCAGGGTAATAGGAATTTGCTCTTATTTGAATGTGACATTAACATGGATATACTGTTCTCAGGAGAACTGACTGCCATGGGCCAGAGCTGGACATTGATTTCACACCAAAGTCCCCATTGATCAGGCATGGTAGGAAGTCTATTCATTGAACTGGTAGCAGGATATAGCTATACAGTATTTGTTTTCCTTTTCATATACAGCTTCAACAGTGAGCCATGCATGAATTTAATAAAAGAAGATAATAATCTATCCTTTCTAGGAGCTATAGACTGAACTTGGTTGGTTATCAGACCTGCCCTCGCTACTATAAATCACGTCAAAAAGGAGACTTATTTTAGCCTTACCAATGAAAAGGGTTGTCCTGTTTTAAATAGACTTTCTCCTTAGTCACATTCGCTAAATCAGTAATTGTATTCAGCTATGGTTTATCAATGTAAAACCATCAACAGAAGAGAATCAGACCCATTGTACCCTTCAAAAGTAAGCGTTTGAAGGCAACAAAGCAGTTCTAAACAGTGAATTAAAGTATTTGTAGTATCTGTTGCAACAATCCTTAGCTTTTCAGTAAGATATTTCTGTCACCGCTTCCTGTTCAGGATTGGAGGTTTCAGTAAGGTCATCTTACAAAACAATAAAAGGAGATGCACAGAACATGTTAAATGCCTTCCATCACAGGAGAGCAGACACTGGTAATACAGAAAATGACCTGATGTAAAAATCATTGACAACCGTAAGGGAAGCAGAATGGGTGGTACGATTGCTATCAGGGTGCTGTGTCTGCAGCTCAACCTCAGAACATATTCTGCTAACTCTTGCTTGTAAATGAGGGTAGGTAGGTAAGATAAATTTAACCCACAATGCTTTTCAAGCAGAAAAGATCTGTATTTTTAAAACATAAGTTGGAAGTTACTTTCTAGATGCAGAAGTGGATAAATTTCTGCTTTCTCTCTATTCAGGCAGCCTTAATAAAGCCAGGAAAGAGACGGGGTGCAGAGTGGCATAAATCAAAAGCTGGACTGGCATGTGTGAAGAATGTTGCCTATCAGACAGCATTCTCATTTCATGGTGCAACAAGACTGTCGCACAACTGTTATTACTAGCATAATTAAACATCAGAATTTCAGTAAATTATACCATCTCTTCTTCCTTTTTTACCAACTCATGTGAAAGAATTAAAGGTTTGGTTTCTACCTTACCTGACCTAGCAAATGTGATGTGGTTTTGTGTAATGAACCTTTCAGAACAGCAGAGAATGTTATTCCCCCTTGTTCAGTAGAGACAAAAAAAAAAAAAAAAAAAAAGAAAAAAAGACTGCCATTGGTTCTATGCAGTTCATTCCCCCAGACAGCAGAATGCATACAAGACAGTAGCAGCCTAAAAAGAGGCAGTGTGAAGTAGATGGAAATGGTATAAGATGACAGGGCCAAACATACCAGATGACAGGGTCAAACATACCAATTTTAGTACTGTTCATCCTTACCTTGAGTCACTGAGGTAGGAACAGATGAGATAGTACTCTGGGGTTTGCCCTGCCATAGAATCATACAATCATAGAATCAACCAGGTTGGAAGAGACCTCCAAGCTCCACCCAAGTCTCTGCCCCACTGGAGGTTCGAATGGGGTGTGAAACTGTTCTGCTCCCCCACACACCTCTGGTTCCTGTGGTTTGGAATGTGAAAAGAGTAGGTGTCAAGTACCTTATCCCACCCCCGCAGGCTTGAACCAGGGAGAGCAAATCACCCCGGCATATATATATGGCAATGGGACAGATTATTGGGTGGGACTTTAAGAGGGACTTGGAGGAGACTGCTACATCGGATTTTGAGAGAGCTTTAAGAGGGACTGCCAGCCATGGACTGCTAGCCACAGACTGCCAGCAGCAGACTACCAGCATCGGACTGCCAGCCTTGGACTGCTTGCCATGGACTGCCAGCATTNAGGTGTCAAGTACCTTATCCCACCCCCGCAGGCTTGAACCAGGGAGAGCAAATCACCCCGGCATATATATATGGCAATGGGACAGATTATTGGGTGGGACTTTAAGAGGGACTTGGAGGAGACTGCTACATCGGATTTTGAGAGAGCTTTAAGAGGGACTGCCAGCCATGGACTGCTAGCCACAGACTGCCAGCAGCAGACTACCAGCATCGGACTGCCAGCCTTGGACTGCTTGCCATGGACTGCCAGCATTGGACCGTCAGATCCTGCCTGCCTGTTGAAGTGACCTGCCTCTGCCGTAATTGTGGGTAAGCTGTGAGCAGCCTGAGCTTTACCCTGTGCTGCCCCACGATCCTGTACTTCAAGGCACTGTCGCAGAAGACTGCCAACAGGGAGCCAAGGGACTATCTCTGAACTCCTACTCCACCACCATGAGTAGCACAGACGTTCCCTAGGGCTCCAGGCTGCCTTTGTTTGTAAGTGCTGAAAGTTTTTTTTTGTTTGGTTGTTTTTTTTTANGAGCAGCCTGAGCTTTACCCTGTGCTGCCCCACGATCCTGTACTTCAAGGCACTGTCGCAGAAGACTGCCAACAGGGAGCCAAGGGACTATCTCTGAACTCCTACTCCACCACCATGAGTAGCACAGACGTTCCCTAGGGCTCCAGGCTGCCTTTGTTTGTAAGTGCTGAAAGTTTTTTTTTGTTTGGTTGTTTTTTTTTATATAGCAAGCCCTTTTCCAAGTTTTCTGATTTCTCTGAATTACTAAATTCCCTGGAAGCATTCTTGTGGAAGATTTTCCCAACTGAATTTTTGAACCCCATCTAATTAATTTTATATAAAGTCGTGGCCAGGGCTTTCTGGAAATAAAATAACTGCAGATTTTATAATTCCTGCCTCATGAATTCCCACAACCGAGTCACTCATCCACTCCAATCTATCACCCAGCTCTATCCAATCAACTAGACCATGGTACTAAGTGCCTCATCCAGACTTTTCTTGAACACGTCCAGGAATGGTGACTCCACCACCACCCTAGGCAGCCCATTTCAATGCCAATCACTTTCTCTGTGAAGAACTTCCTCCTAATATCCAGCCTAGACCTCCCCTGGCACAACCTGAGACCATGTCTCCTCATTCTATTGCTGGTTCCCTGGCAGAAGAGACCAATCCCCACCTGGCTACAATCTCCCTTCAGGTAGTTGTAGACAGCAATGAGGTCACCCCTGAGCCTCCTCTTTTCCAGGCTAAACAACACCAGCTCCCTCAGCCTCTCCTCACAGGGCTGTGCTCCAGACCCCTCACCAGCTTCATCACCTTTCTCTGGACACGTTCCAGTACCTCAACATCTCTCTTGAATTGAGGGACCCAGAACTGGACATAGGACTCAAGGTGTGGCCTGACCAGTGCTGAGTACAGGGGAAGAATAACTTCCCTTGTCCTGCTGGTCACACTGTTCCTGATCTGGGCCAGGATGCTATTGGCTCTCCTGGCCACCTGGGCACACTGTTGGCTCATGTCCAGCTACTATCTACCAGTACCCCCAGGTCCCTTTCTGCCTGGCTGCTCTCCAGCCACTCTGTCCCCAGCCTGTAGTGCTGATTGGAGTTGTCATGGCCAAAGTGTAGAACCCTGCACTTAGCCTTGTAAAATCTTATCCCATTGGCCTCTGCCCACTCATCCAGCCTGTCAAGGTCCCTCTGCAGGGCCCTCCTACCTTCCAACAGATTGACGCCTGCTCCTAACTTGGTGTCATCTTCAAGCTTACTGATGATGAACTCAATCCCCTGGTCCAGATCATCAATTAAGTTGTTGAACAGGACCAGGCCCAGCACTGATCCCTGGGGCACACCACTAGTGACTGGCTCCTAACTGGATGTGGCACCATTCACCACCACTCTCTGGGTCTGGCTCTCCAGCCAGTTCTTGACCCATATCAGAGTGAATCTGCCCAAGCCACAAGCTGCCAGTTTTACCAGGAGCTTGTTGTGGCAGATGATGTCAAAGGTTTTGCTGAAGTCCAGTTAGACTACATCCAAAGCCTTCCCCACATTCACCAGGAGGGTAACCTGATCATAAAAGGAGATGGACCTGCCCTTCCTAAATCCATGCTGGCTGGGCCTGATCCCTTGGCCATCCTGTAGGTGCTTTGTGATGGCACTCAAGATGACCTGTTCATTTTGTTGGTGGCACCAGCCTCTGAGCCACTTGTTAATCAGGCATGACTTTCTGTTCCTCTCAGCATTCCTACCTGCAACTAAGGATATTGATGAAAAGGCTACCTTGATGAAACATGTATAAGGTTTGTTAAGACATCTTTGAAAAACATTCAAGTGAAAGAAACAGTGAAGGCAGACACTGAAAGTCCTGTCATTGAGTCATGGGTGACTGGGTAGCAGTCTAAAGTGTGATAGGAGCACAATTCAGGGCATCACAGAGATCAGAGGATAGTGAGAGAAAGTCCTTTAAGTGAAACACAGGACAGACGTCAGAATTTTTTTTTTTAATAAATAAATTAAAAATAATAAAAAAAAAAACAACGAAGAGTTTGTTTTCATTGTACAAAGCAAAAAAACCCCAGTTGCTGTAGCAATATAATACTTCTTTGAGACCAATATATGGCAATAGCATCTCCTGCTACCAGTGTTACTAAAGCACAATCAAAAGATAGCTACACACATAGCTGTGTCATAATCTACACAAGAGCATTCATCTGCACAACTCTATGTGCTTTTATTCTCAAGACTTGTGTTGTTTGAGTCTGGAAGGGATCAATACATGGCTTGACAAACCCTACCATCAAATTTCATCCTGTTACTAAATCAAACACCTAGTCATTGTCTAAGAAATAATTTATACTCATCTAAAACAGAGGTTTACAAAAGATCTTTTACCTCGGACTGGATATCTTGGAAAATGGAAAAATCTGTCTGGCCCAGTATCATATTCCAACATGTAACCATAATTTTTAAAACTACATTTAATCTAAATTCAACTGGCTTCAGTTTCTAGCAGTTGATTCTTTTCAGGTTTTTCTTAAATTGGCTAAAGAGGTATTTTTATAACTTCATTTTCTCTTTGTTCAGGGTCTTATATGCTACAATGAAGTCATCTTTAGCCTACTTTGCTAAAGCTCAGTTCTCAGACATCTATTTTCATAAGTAGAGCTGACAAGAAACAAGATCTGTGTTTTGTTAGGTCTTCAGAATTCAGGATATTTTTTTCTACTATAAAATAAAATGAAATTTCTGTAACCCACAACTCTAAAGGTAGGTTTCTTCCATTTCACTCCCAAACTGTGGGTGAACTGTTCAATAGCATTAAACTGACTGGCAACTTCTAAATACCTTGAATCTTTCATTTATGACTCCCTTGCTTTGATGACTATCATTGAAGGTTTGTTGTCTGTGCAGCTCACTAAAATGATACTGGATTTTAGCTATGGGGAAAAAACCTAAACAACAAAACAGCATTACACACTCCATTTTCTAAATAAAGAGATTGGGGTACAACATGATAATGCAACATTGGTAGGAATTTGGTAGAGGTCCTCATATTCAGGTGCAACACAAGTTAGTCTAAATCTATTCCATTTTACTCTTTTCACTTTGTACCCTAATTTGTGCCATCTTTATCTACCTTTTTCTATGGAACACTTGGGGTTTGGTTGTGGTTGGTTTGTTGTTGTCATTTTGGGTTTTTTTGGGGGGGAGGGGGTTGGGTTTTTTTTTAATGGCTAGGGACTAGTTCTAAGTGAACAAAAGAATAGAGCTTAAGATTACTACCAAAATCTGAAGTTTCTTCTACAAATATCAGTGGAAATGCAAAGACATGGCAAAAATATCCTGTATTTCCAGTGTTTTGGTGTTTTGGTTTTTTTCCCCCAAGGAGTATGACTTTGCTTGAAAACTACCTCTATCATTACTCAAAAGAAGTAAGAGTGTTGAATATTAGGTCATTTCAACAGATTGTGATCTTATAAAACAGTCTGAAAAAATCTCATTAATATATTTTCTCAATTTTCAGAGTGGTCCAATTTTATTATTTTTTTTACTACTCAAAATCCAACAGGAAAACATAAACCTAAAACAAAGGAAGCAAAACACTGTACAAAACATGAAAATAGACCAAGAACCAATTTTTTTTTCTCATAATTTTCAACATCTGCAAACTTTTAATCATTTGCTGTCAAATTAAAGTACAAAATATCAGGATGACTAAATCTGAAATTACTTCATCACTGACCTTTAAACTACAGTGTACAATGGGAAAGAATACTACGCTATGGGAACCGATAAATATAAAAATGTCTTTTTAAAGAGGGAGGCATTTTTGCTGTTAATAATTGAGGTGACTTATGTGACCTGAACAAAAAACAAGTTGGGGTCTAAAAGTTTTTCCTACACACATTGCAAAATAATCCTCAATAACAACAACAACAACAAAAATCAACATTTTCATTTCCGTGATGCTTCACAGGGGAGAAAAGAGTGTATTAAATGCATCAATGGAAATATTTTACAGTTGGTGAAAAAAAAAGTAGAAGAAAATCTTTTAATTTCAGATACAAATCTATACCTACAGTGTCAAGGAATCTGTTCTCTAGAATCTGTTTTCAAATACAGCAAAAAAACTTCACCACAATATTCCGCCACAGAAATTAGCACCACTAGAAATCACAGTAACCAGACACATTGAACGTACAGGCAGAGAAAAGGGTTATAGAAAAAACCACAAAAGTTCATCTAAAGGCAGAGAACAGGAGATGAGAAACAACTGTACCACACCAAAATAGAGGACTAAGTTCATGAGATATGGAGATATTTTCAGAGATATTCAGAAGATATTTTCAGAGTTATAATGGAGAATTGGCAGAGGGCATTGTATTTTATTGTTAGATATTTGGGTTCTCTCCATTCTTTAAAGTAGAATAAACTTTTGTAGTCCTCAAAAGTCACAAGAACTACTCTGGCAGAGGGGAGATTTAGACTGGATGTTAGGAGGAAGTTCTTTCCAGTGAGGGTGGTGAGGCACTGGAACAGGTTGCCCAGGGAGGTTGTGGTTGCTCCCTCCCTGGAGGTGTTCAAGGTCAGATTGGATGAGGACTTGAGTGAGTTGTACTAGTGGGAGGTGTCCTTGCCTATGGCAGGGGGTTGGAGCTAGATGATCCTTGAGGTCTCTTCCAACCTTACCATTCTATGATTCTATGACAGAAGCTTGAACACTAATTTTTGCTACTATGCTTTTTCCACCCACTGCTACCTGATTGTGATTAAGCCAGTAGGGCGCAGTTCTGGATTCATGCTCTTGCTGACTTCAATTGGAATACGTCTTAATACAAAGAGTTAGACTTCCAGCAGTTCTTAGGAGTCTAAGAACAACCCATCAATATTTAATGTGTACCATATTCAGCATGAGTTGGACACCTGACTATTTTTCAATACCATACTTGACATACAATTCTCCATATCCTGGGCCGTGATACTAAATACAAACAAATATTCTGCTGTCTAACAACGGTCTTCCGCCCTGAAAACTCTCCCTCTCTTCAGCTACCTGGGTCTCAGAGACTAGTTGTTTTTATAGCAGTTTGCCAGCTTCTTTTTTAAAGACATAATCTTCTGATGATTGTTTCCCAGAAACATAAGAATTTTATGTCTTATGCTTATTTTAAAAAAAAAAAATTTAAAAAAATCAAAGGACAACTTCGTTGCAAAGGGCTATGAAGAACTGTCTTGTACTGGTATACAGAGAGCTCTGCCACTCCACTTAAAAATTAGAAACTCTTCACAAGTTCAAATGACTTGTATCTCTTTTATGCCAACAGAATGGAGCTCATTCTAGCAGGAGTAATTAAAGAGCTGATATAAAAGAGAATCATAGGACTCCTTACCATGAAAGTAATATATATTTCCCACTGTGTAGCTGTTTTTCCTTATAGAAAACATCATTTTATCAAAATAATTATCAGATAATAGAAGGTAGTGATCACATTTCTTGGTTCATGGTATATGTCCCAAACCTGATTATTCTGTAATCTCAGAAGGGCACCTTATTCATCTTCTATTTCTTGTGTGGAGGTTCATTTTAATGATTGATAGACCTCATTCCTCACAATTTCTCTATTTTACAAAAACCTTACGTTCAAGCCCCCTGTTTTGTCCCTGAGAAATTACTACACTACACACTTCTTGCAAGGATAGCTAACATATCTTTTAAATGTCACAGAGGGTGAAGTTCAGGATTTTCACCATGCAACCTGTAGGATCATACCTAGACATATCAAAACCTCATGCAAATTACCTCAACAACTGCAGTGTCTGAACATCTATCACTGTACAAACATCTTAAGTGTAAACAGGAAAATCACTTTTCCAAGTGACTACCATGCAAAGCCCATTCACAATCTACCAAGTCTCTCAGCAAAAAGTGTCCTGGTCAGGCTACATTAATTTAACTGCTAATGAAGGCAGCAGTCAGCGGATCAGCACGTGCTGAGAGGAAAAAAAAATTGGAGAAAATAAATGAAAAACACTTGTAAATGGAACTTGTTAAAGAGTGTATCTTTTTTAGAGAGCCTCCTTTTAATTATTCTTACAGAAAGCAATCAGGTTTGGACTCATCTTTTGTGCTCAACCTATATTAAGTCTTTCATTTTCCTCACTGACTTAAAGCAATGTTCTTTATTCTTTCCACTTCAAATGAAATATCCACATCATTTGTTAATGCAGGTTGTTGGTTGTCAAAGCTCGTAAGGGTCCTTCAGTTTTGGGCAACTCACTTACAGTGCCCTAGGCTTCAATCCATGAGATGTAATAAGGCAAACTGTAATATACAAGCCATGAACAGGCTCATATCTATGGAAAAAAGGTTTCACTTTCTAATGCTTATATAGCTCAAGGTAAATTCAACTAAAATCCTGCCTGGCTCAGACAGCATGAAAGTAATTCTTATTCATTGGAAATTAGATGGCAGCAGAAAAAACCAAATCCTTATTTTATATAAATATAAGATTTTCCTCTAAAGTGCTTTTCATTTTTTATTAATTCCTGGGGGAAAGGACTGAAAGGAGTTTTCTTTTCCATGTTTTCTTCATTGTGTTGATGTTCCTTT